>JAANQP010000345.1:0-44235 GCA_011320165.1 Fusarium protoensiforme | reverse complement strand
GCTGACTTGGGAAGAACGCCTCGTGGTTCGTGACGGGGGGGTGCTTAGCGTTGAAAGTTGGTTGAAACAGAATTGCCCATCTGTTTGGTTGAAGCCTCTTGGGGGGGCTGTGCAAAAGGGCGGGCATCAGGCTTGTGGGGTCCTGTCAGCCGAGACTCATGTCAGGTTAGACGCGCTTGTGGACCAATCAGAAGAGGTTCATCTATTTTTAAGGCGCTTAGCCATGTTCTAGCGACGAAACGGGTCAATTCCTTGTGTTTTTTTGCGAGTTTTGTGGCTGGGCGGCGCATGGGGCTTGTTCGAGTTACTGGAATGCCTTGAACTGATGTTTTTTGTGAAAGAAGGAAACAATGTCGAGCCGTGATTGGAATTGTAGATTTTCTCGTAAATGCACAAAGTACGTGTTTTTTTTGCGAGCTGTGCTGCCTGAGACATGACACCACGGTGTCTCTCGGCGGTTGAACTCGCAACAAACAGCCGCGCAGCATAGCATGGCCCCCTCGTCGGTGACCCGGCCAATTACAGACGGTACCATAGATCTCGGTCAGCATCGACCAGACCCCGGTCAGGACACCCGGGGATAGGGGACGGGAGGTGAGAACATCCGGGCAGGGCATGGATGGCTTGGACACTAAGGGGTCCCATGGCACCGGGAGGCCCGTGATGACTACTAGTTGGGTCCCCGAGATAGGAAAATGTTGTTGTTGTGAAGATGGAGGGCATCCTGCCACACGGGACGATGAAGAGCCGGACCCAATGGTGAGCATCAGACTCGGCCGAGAGTTCCTGACTTGTCATGCCGAGAAAGACACGAACTGCAGAAGATGACTAGAACTAGACCATGACAGAAAAGTGACGTTTCATTATCTTGCACACCCCCACGGATTGGTTGCGTCGCCGAGAGAGAGAGAGAGAAAAGAGTTGAAAAGAATGCCTCGTAATCAGAGACAAACAAGGTACCAAGACTGCGGCTGACTGTTCTTGACGTTTTGCGAGGATGAGTCACTTGGCGAGTAATTAATAATGGGGAAGTATCCGAAAATGAATGAGTGAATGCAAGTCAAGGAACCGCCGTATTATGACTCGGCGATCATCATGTTTGACATGATACAAAGTGGAAATCCGGGGGGGGGGGGGCAGATTTTCGGTTTCCCGGGCTTCAAAAGGCGGGAATCCATTTCGGTGGATCACGGGCTTGGCCGATGCACTGCACGCCAACAACGGTCGGGACGCGGGTGTTACTCACCTCACGCGTCATGGGCCTTTCTTTTCAGGCTGCAGTAAAGCCCATCTGGCGAATTAGATTCGACAAGATGTACTCAAAGGGGAACAATTTGTTCGTTTACTTTCTTTGCTTTTCTTTTATTGTTAGAAATCTACAGATACCTACACGAAAACTTCCAAGACATTTTAGATACGACGTAACGGGTAAAACACGAGGCAATGGCTAGGTAGCGCTCGGTTATTCCCAAACTGAAAATTCCAAATCGGCCGCGCGCTCTGCTCGCCTTGAAAAGAAGAAGGAGGTTTACAAATGCAGAGATATCACATGGCATGGGCAACCCTTCTTGGCTGATGACGTCTTTCCTTTGAAATGGAGGGGGGGAGAGAGGGAAGCACTGCGTAATGTGCGACGGGCCAGTTCCAGATTGCTGGGACGTTACAATAACACCAAAGCATGGCCCATGATGGTGTAGGTGTTGCCGTTTAAGGAGTAATCGAGCGCAATTGGCCATCGTATCTTTTTTTTTCGCGTATACACCTCCCGTGATACGGCCGTCAATCAGGATCCTTCTACTCCTTCTTCCCATCTACACTATTCCCCCGGCGGCTTGAAGCTGGTCCGTTCCATCGAGTGTACAAGGATCAGGGGCTATTTGAGGCTGTGGCTGATGCTCATGTCCCTGCCACGCCCGCCTCCCGTAAGCAGGCAACTCTCTTGTCTCTTGTCTAATATCACACACCCGGCAACGGTCCCCCGGCGGTGGCTGAACCCACACACCCTCCAGAAGGCTGACTCGGAAAAAGGGTGGGCGAGGAACATTTGTTTCCCTTGACTCCCGAGTCCGTCTTAATCCTCAGCCCTACGACGGCCGCTGACCACTCACGGCTCCGAGGCGACCCCTGTCAGCTCGGCGACATGGCGCAGCTAGGGGTCCCTGCTCTCTTGTCGTTCTGTGTCCTGTCTCTGTGATGACCGCTTCCGTCAGAAAGGACAAGGCAAGGGGGGGAACTTTGTTGCTTAGTTTGGAAGCCCGCACAGGCACAGATGGGGTCCTGTCGGTCTTCCGTGGGTTGATCGCCGGCCGGGTGAGAGAGTGTGGGCGGCGCATTTGCCTAGGAGTCTACTGTAGGTACATACACACGATTAGGCGTCAGCCGCTTTCCACGGTCTTGGGATGGAACCGCAGCAAGCAGCAGCAATGTATACCCAGTACATATGACGACGCCTCTTTTCCTGTAGAGGACCATTTCTATATAACCTCGTGGTCTCCTCCAGAGTTGTTGTTCGAAATCATCATCATCATCACCATCTACAGCTTCACTCTTCAAGCATCCACTTACACACAATACATAAACTTAATACCACACTCACCACAACCACAACTACAACTACAACCACACTCACAAACACACTCACAACCACTTCATCCAACTCTTCATTCTACAAAACACTCCCACAAACAACAAATACAATGGCTGCCTTCACTCTCACCTTTGCTCCCACCACCCGCTCCTTCGGCCGCAGCGGCTACAACAAGGACGGCGACGACTCCGACTCCAACTCCAACGGACGCGGCGGCCGATCCGGCTACAACGGTCCCCAGGACGCCGACTTTGGCCGCTCTGGCTACAACGGCCCCAGCGATGACGACGACTCGGAGGGCAACAAGGGCCGCTCAGGTTACAACGGTCCCAATGACGACGACGAGTAAAATCTCTTGCTCCCTTCTCTTTTCCTTTTCAACTACTCTCCCTATACAAGAGATCAAGCGCAAGCAAGCATGCATAGACGGGCGTTCAAACTGAAGCATTTTCACACCAAGCATTGGGACGGAGTTTTCGGCAATCTTTTCTGTCCTCTTTTTCATGGCATCATCATACATTCTGGATACAGCATAGCGAAGGATTCATTTGGCAAGACAAGACAAGCATGGCGCAGCATTACATCAGGCGGAAAGCGAAAATAACTGGCATCTCTCCTTCATCCTTGTTTTTTTCTTTCTTTTTTTTTCCTTCTTCATTCCTTTTTCGATTCTTGGTATGGCGATTGGATAACCCTGGTGGTCGGTTCGCTCCTTTTTTAGACATTAGCATTTTGTCTCCTTTCTTCTTTCATACATGCATAGGACGGTGTTTTCGTTAGATCGGCAGATATAGACTTGTTTTTTGAGATAGAGCAACATTGTTCACATTTTTATCAAAACTCCCCTTGTTCCTCGTCAGCTTCCTTCGCTCATTTACCAACACAGAACCTAGCAGGAGTCACGAGTCAGCATCTCATCTCCCTATAATCATGCCAGCATAGCCTCCTCCATCCTCGTCAGAACTTACTTCTCGAAAATGATCCCGAGCACATCCTCCACGTCCCCAAACTCCCCCCGCCCCGTGATCCGGGCCAGGCAGTCCGCGGCGTACCGGAGGTACTCGGCCGCGAGCACCGTGTCCGCGTCCATGCCCTCCTCCTCCGGCGTGGCCTCGGCCATGAAGTCTTCCAGATGACCCCGGCACTTGACCAGGAGCTGCCGCTGCCGCTCCGTGACGCCCAGCAGATCCTGGAGATCGACGGGCATGCATGTCATCTTCTCAAAGGACCCCACGAGCTGGTCCATCACCGCTTGGACGCCGCCCGGGTCCTTGCTCTCCGATCCCAACGTCTGAGCCTCCTTACACGAGATGGACACGAGCTCAGCCGCCGCTAGCTTGGGGGCCCTGACAGAGACGGTCCGACGGAACTTATCGACAAGCTTCTCAAACTGCTCTGCTCCAACCGCGTCTCGCTTGTTGACGACGACAAGATAATCCTCGGCCCCCGCAGCCAGGTCCAGAGTTTCCTCATCGTACTGCAGAAATGATCCTCCAGGACCATCCTCAACAGACGCCAGCACGATGACCAGGTCCGAATCCATGGCCTTTTGCTTCGCTCGCCGGATTCCCTCCTCTTCCACGGCCCCAATTGCGCCACCGCCAGCCCCGGTGCTCATCCCAGAGCCGTTGGAGCGAAATCCTGCCGTGTCCGCAAACGAACATAAATAGCCACGGATGTCCAGGCTGGCCTCGATGATGTCGCGGGTCGTGCCAGCCTCCCCGGACACGATGGATGCCTCCCGTCCGACGATGAGGTTCATGAGGGAAGACTTTCCGACGTTGGGCGGCCCCAGCAGCGCGATTCGGATCCCATTCCTCAGGAGCTCGCTGCGCTGGCTTCCCTGCTCATGCAGCTCGATGCTGTGTAGCATCCTTGCAACCTGGGTCGTTACGTTGTGCAGCAGGTCTGCCTGGGACTCGTCAAAGTGCTGATCCTCGGAAAAGTCGATCAGCGCCTCAATCTCCCCTCGAGCGAGCAGCAGCTGTTCCCTCCACGCCTCGTATTGGCGACCCAGCGCTCCCGAGTTGCCGCGTACAGCCGCACGGCGCTGCTGCTCCGTCTCTGCGGCGAGGGTGTCGCTCAGGGATTCAATCTGAGCAAGGTCGAGCCGGTCGTTGAAGAAGGCGCGCTTGGTGAACTCGCCCGGCTCGGCGTATCGGATACGCTGGGCTGTGGAGCATCGTGGGATCGCGGATAGCACTGCCTTGACGGTAGCCGCTCCGCCATGGACGTGTAGTTCTAGGACATCTTCGCCCGTTACCGTCTTCGGGTTGGGGAAGTAAAGGATGAGGGCTTCCGAGTCTAGGACGATAGGTCCGTCTCTAGCAGGCTGTGGGTCATAGAGAGATCTCACAGTTGCATACCTTGGCTTTGGTAGGGGTTTTGACGGACATAGGCCCTTGTAAATCTACATGTTTGAGTTATCATCGGAATTAGATAAGGTATTTCGGGGTACTTGCTTCAAGGCACGATGGGCCTGAGATGCGGATCACAGCAATGCCAGCTCGGCCTTGAGCAGTCGACAGGGCATATATGGTGTCATCTACAGCCGGGAGTCTAGCCGTATCATCGGTTTGATGAGTGTGCCATGACTGCTGAGAGAAGGCTCTTGATAGCCTGATGCTGGGGCAGCTTTGTGGTGATAATGAGGTGGGATGAAATCGGCATGTCAAGGCTGGAACTGAGAATCGTGAGGCTGTCTGGGCACAATTGAGTCTCCTCAGACGGAGACTGCGCCTGAGCATGAGAGAGAATGAGATCTAGAAAGTTAAATGAGATTAGAGTAGTAAAACGAGACAAGACATTGGCTGCTAAGATAACTGCTGTTGATGAGGATGATAAATCTTGAGGTGTTTTGCGGGACGGGACTTACTCAACTTTTCACAGTGCACGAGACCTGAGGCCGAGACGTTACAGCGGCCCAGCCCGCTATAGCACCGCCAAACACTCCATAAAAGAAATGGACTTTTATCCCCAGGCCAGAGTTTGCAGCATAGGAATTACGTGTTGAAATTTTACTTTGATTTACTATTTGTATCCTATTCCTGATAAATGTGCTAAATATGTTGAATTCAGCACGCATTTTGTGTTGACTGCCTTTCATTTCATCCGCCCGCAACCTCGTTCACCTATTCCAGTATCACCACTCAAGAAGAAGCAAAAGTCTCAATAAACTTGGCAAGCTTCTCAGCACCCTCCAGAGGAATCGAGTTGTAGTTGCTGGCACGAATGCCACCGACGCTGCGGTGACCCTTGAGACCAGTCAGGCCCAGGCTGGTGGCCTCTTTCAAGAAGGCCTTCTCAGTCGCATCAGTGTCGCCATTCTTGGTGACGCGGAAGCAGATGTTCATCCTTGAGCGAACAGACTTGTCGGGAACAATTCTGTACACGTCGGGGTGGGCTTCGAGAGCAGCATAGATGAGGTCGGCCTTCTTGACGGCCACAGCCTCCTGGCCATCAACCTTGTTGGCATAAGTGCGGAGCAGCTTCTTGAGAACCTGGCCAGCAATGTAGACACTAAATCCAAGTCAGCTACACAATTGGCGGCTCAGTTTTCACTATATACTCACTCAAAGATGCTGAGGGTGTTGTAGAGACTGTTGTTCTTGGCAATGGTCTCGTACTGGAAGATGATGGGAGGAATAGGAAGACCGAGTTTCCTGAGGAGAGGAGCAGGAGGCTGAGAAGTCTGGGGAGGGAGGAGGCTCTTCTTGATGATCACGACAGTGACACCAGTGCAGCCGAGGTTCTTCTGAGCTCCGAAGAAGATGACGGAGTAATTCTTAACAGGAATTCGTCGAGAGAGGATGTTGGAGGACATGTCGGCCACCACGATAGGGCCATTGCCATCAGGTCCGGGAGTCAGAGACTTGGGGAAGGCGGGGAACTCGACGCCATCGACAGTCTCGTTGTCGCAGTAGTAGACAAGAGCAGCATCCTTGGAGAGGTTCCAGGTGCTCTCATCAGGGATCTTGCCATACTTGCCATCGTTGGCCTTGCGGGCGTCGGCAACAATGTTGACGTGCTCAGGACCAAGAAGTCGCTTGGCCTCCTCGGAAGCCTTCTGCGACCAACCACCAGTGACAATGTAATCCACCTTGAGCTCCTTGTCGACGGCATTTCGGAGCTCCTGCTCCACAAGAGGGTCGTCTTCGGGCTTGTTGAGGGAGGCGACGATCTGGGCCTTCTTCTTGGTCACCCACGCACCAACAAGGTTGTACAGGGTGGCAGAGAACTCTCCGGTGCCGCCACCCTGCATGAAGAGAACCTCATAGTCCTCGGGGATGTCGAGGTAGGAGGCAAGGTCCGCCTTGGCCTCGTTGATGATGTTGGACGCCGGCCCAGAACGATGGCTAATTTCAGCAATTCCTACACCTTCCCCAAAGTCGACAAGAGCTGCGGCGGCATTCTCAAGCACGTCAGTAGGCAAAGCCGCTGGCCCGGCACCAAAGTATGTGATTTCAGATCTGGAAGGCATTGTTGGTTGGTTTGTAGAAGAAGCGTGGATGAAGACGTGAAAGACGTGAGGGAGCGGAAAAGATGGAGTTTTCAAAAGTCAAGCTCGCCAGAGGGTACAGTGAGTCATCCAATAGGAAAAGACCTCACGGAAGATGCTCAACGGGTGACTCCAAGCGGTTAATCGAGTGATATCAAAGGTTGCGAAAAGAGGAGTGAGGCCACGCCAAGATTTTCACTTTTGGAATCTTTCTCTTCCGTCTCTTACACTGCGCAATTATTAGTCAAGGGAGAAGAGCCGTTGGTCAACTGCAGCCTTTATTCGCTGGGCCTTCTGGCGGTAGAATTGACTCCGCACCAGGGGCGTCGAGAGCGTGGGATGTCCCAAGGCCGGCCTCGGAGGAGGCACTTTGGGGGGTTTCAACCAAGCAATCAGAGTCAGTCATTGATATTGACATGTTTTTTATACAAGAGGATGCGTTGTGAGGGGTCTTGGAGCTAGAACAAAAGCCTGTGCTTTGACATGGGGTTTGACATAGCAGGGCTGTTTGAGGGGGTTTGCAGTAGCCAAGGCAGGGCAAGTAAAACGGTAGGCACAAATTGAACTGTAGCTCTGCATGCGACAAGAAAAGGCATAGACGAATAGGGACAATCTATTAATCCACGCGTCAATGATTAACTCAAGTTCCTGTTGCATTGGATGCTTTGAAATGGGGGAAAAAGCATCTTTCCATGTCATCATGAAAGCTCCCAAATAGGGAAGGCGGTGTGTCGGAGTATCCACGGCAGAAAGGGAGGCTGCAGGTCCCAGCGCAACCAGGCGACGAAGCTTGAGCTGCCTGGTGCTTGACGCTTGACCACCTCAACTCCATCCCGACCTCCAGTAACAACCAACCCCATAAACCCACGCCCAACGAAGCTCTACATCTCCCATCACCACGCCCGTGCATCCGCCTACCGACCCAGATCCCACGCGACGCTGCTCGAGCAGCTAATCCCTCACCATGTTCAGGAACAACTATGACAACGACTCGGTTACCTTGTACGTCACCTAAGCTGTCGTTAGCTTCGCCCGGTATCTCCAGCTAACTGACCCTCCCAAGCTCGCCCCAGGGCCGAATATTCCAGATCGAGTATGCTGCTGAGGCAGTCAAGCAAGGTTCAGTCGTCGTCGGAATCGCCAGCAAGACCCATGCAGTGCTCTGCGCCGTCAAGGTACACCCATACCCTCCTGCGCCCGCATCAGCTCAAAGAACAGCATGTATCTAACCCTGCCTCCCGCAGCGCAACGCCGAGGAACTCTCCTCGTACCAGAAGAAGCTCTTTACCATTGACGAACATGCCGGTATCGCCATCGCCGGTCTCACCTCTGACGCCCGCGTCCTCTCCAACTTTATGAAGCAGCAGTGCCTAGGCCACCGACTCACCTACGGCCGCGCCATCCCTCTCCGCTCCCTCGTCGACATGATTGGCGAGAAGGCCCAGATGAACACCCAGATGTACGGCAAGCGACCGTACGGCGTCGGCCTGCTCGTCGCCGGCGTCGACGAGCGCGGACCCCACCTGTTCGAGTTCCAGCCCTCGGGTATGACAGAGGAGATGCTCGCCTTCGCCATTGGCGCGCGCAGCCAGATGGCCCGGACATACCTGGAGCGCAACATCGATGCCTTTGCCGACTGTTCGAGGGAGGAGCTGATTAAGCATGGGCTCAAGGCTCTTAAGGAGAGTCTGGTGCAGGACAAGGAGCTGACGGTGGAGAACACATCAGTCGGCGTGGTGGGCATCAACACAGTGGACGGAAAGAAGAAGGTCGAGCCATTCAAGCTGTACGACGGATTCGAGGTGCAGCCATGGATCGAGAGCGTTGGCGAAAGCCAAGGTGGTGGAGAGGAGGGTGAGGGTGAGGGTGAGGGTGAGGGTATGGAGGTTGACACCTAGATGAATCACCATGATGGAGGGGATACACATGGCGTCGGGTTGCTAGCTAAATAGATCATGTACAATTACAGGCTGCAAGGCAGCATTTCGCGGGTCTAACGTCGAGTGCATTGAGAAGTTTGGTCATGAGGTCGTCTATTCATGGGAGCGCCAGTCTATATATCCGTGGGGTCACCATCCGTAAAAGTCACCCGTCATAACGCCTGACCGTCTGGCCCATATCCAATCCCAATCCCAAAACGCTGGCGCCTGTCTATCCCACCTGTCTACTGGTTACCCCATTGAAGCTGGTAGATGGCGTCCGACACCTTGTAGTCGCGCAGCGCCTGGATGGCGCCCTCGGGGGTGTCAGCGGTGACCAGAATGTCCTTGTTGGCGGGCTTGACGAAGCCCTCCTGGGCAGCACGGTCCATCCACTGGACAATGCCGTCCCAGTAGCCCTCAATGTTGAGGAGCACAATACCACGGCTGTGAATGCCAAGCTGGTTCCAGGTGGTGGTCTCAAAGATCTCCTCCATGGTGCCAAAGCCACCGCTCAGACCGACAAAGCCACTGCCGGGGCCACCGGCAAAGACCTCCTCGGCCATGAGCTTCTTCCGCGTGTGCATGTCCTTGACCACAGTTGTCCGGCCGTAGACGGACTCTTCAGGGACAATGTGGTTATGCTTATTGACAGTGCCATAGGTGCCGTCCCGCTCGTACTTGACGAGCGCCTCGGGGATGATGCCGTGGACAGAATCTGGGCCGTTGATTGAGCAGAGCGTCTTGGCAACCTCGCCCATGAGGCCGACAGTACCACCTCCATAGACTATTCTCGGTGTTAGTTTCCAAATGATCACGGGGAATTACAAAAGTCCCGAAAGAAGCGGCCGGCGAATCGGTCGGGACCGACCGGTGTCGGGCCTCGAGGTAGCACCGGCCTACCCAGAAGACGGGGGTTCTTCTGGGTCTAGTCCGGAGGGTGACTCACCTAGATCGATGTTGTTTGCGGCCATGGCCCTTCCGAGGGCGCGGGCGGCTTCAATGTGAGCAGGGCTGGCGCCAGGGGCGGCACCGCAGTAGACGCAGATCTTGGTCCGGGGCTGGCCATTTGAAGAGCCGTTCTGGGAGACAATGGCCTCCGGGGTGATGGTGTTGTCCGCAGTCATGATGAGTTGTTGGAGGTTGCGAAATGTGTCGGTGTAAAGATAGGTAAGAAGGTTATGTGCCAAGAGAACCAAAATGCTTCAAAAAAGGTCAGGTTTGTTCAAGCTGAGTTGCGGTCAGCTGGGAATAGTGTTGTGTACGGTGTAGAGGTTGAAGAATAAATGACGAGGTGGTTGATAGCCGTGGGATTCCCAGGTTGTCTTATTAGTCAGAGCGCGAAGCTGTGGCGAGGGTTACTGTGAGAAGGTTCAAGAGAGAGAAACTAGATCAAAACCCAAGAGGAAAGAAAGAAAAAGAAGGAAGAGAGTTGGGATAAAGTTGAGAAGCAGAGAAGTTTATATAGTCGGCAAGTCAAGTCCAGAGCTCGATGAGACACGATACGCCTATCGGGATTCGGAGCTTTTGACCCCCCTTGCCCATGCCATGTCCTCCATTGTCGCAGCCATGCCGCTCGGGACTGTCATGTCAGTGGTGTAACTGCGGAAGATCAGCATTGGCTCTGCGAGTGGACAATGCCATCACCGGAAGAGGTCAGCTGGACACGGGAATGTATCTCTCAACTTAACTAGGACAAAGGAGCGATGCCTAGCAGGGCCTAGCCCAGGAGCCTGTTACATTGTCCAGAAGTTCCATTGCGAAGCCAGGCGTTGGTTGAATGGATGCTTCGAATGGCGGGCGTCATGGATGGTTGCCCGACGATTCGGTAAGGTGCTGGACCGGTGAAGGCGGGGAGGCCCATGATGCCCTGAACGACAGTGAATGTGCGCTGTAGCTCGTCGCTCCAACGTGGTGCAGAACAGCGCCGACAACGGCCTGCACAGGCGGGACGTGGCGACCAGCCAATCGCTGATTCGCGGGCCGACGCCGCCCCAGCACGTCACCGAGGGTCAGCCACTAGGTTTCTTCAGGAGGCATGAGGCGAGGGGATTTCCATTGCGACAACTTGACACATCTTGCCTGAGCCGCGACAACCAACAACCTTGACTTTCCGACTTCAAGGTATCGTCCGGCCGGCCATCCAGTTTGCCTTGATCAAGTCTCTTGCAACACCTTGCAACTGGATCACGAGCGACAGCCAAAACCATGGCCGAAGCACAAGTCTTGCCCCAGGGGCAAGCTGGCCAAGGGGAGCAGCGGCAAGGAGGTGTAAGTCGTCGCAAACAGAGGTCAAGAGACCACTGCCATCGATAGCAAGCTAATCGCGTCTGTCACACGCAGGGTTTCAACTTCAACAAGCTCCTCCTCGGCGGCGCCGTCTACTTTGGCTTCAACATGGCCCTCAACTACGCCACCAAGAAGGACCAGCGAGCCGTCGCCATCAACCACCCCGAGACGGGCGAGATCATCAAGGTCCCCGGGAACACAGAGGGCATCCCGCCGTTTGAGCTTCGCCCCAAGGAGCTCAACGAGGGCGCCACGTATCGTGCGTTCCCCAAGAACGTTGCGCCCATCTGGCCTCAAGACAGCCACGTCGACATCGTCGTGACCCTGTCGCAGTCGTTCAACCCCATCCCCATCTCCGAGACCGCCGACGAGTATGTCGTCTTGCAGGAGAAGGATTTCCACCTCAGCAACCGCTCCGACAAGCGAACCGTTGAGACGACGTTTACCGTCCCCCCGGCCGTCCAGCACAATGGCACTCTCTGGGGCCACTTCTACGTTGGTCTTACCGGAAGCAACCTTGACCCCAAGCAGCCTGGTTTCGATACTGCCAAGGCCTATCACTTTACATGGCCTCTGACTCAGTACCTCCCCAAGAAGAAGGTTGCAAAGACGCGAAACCTGCTCGAGGATCTTCCGGCCCCTGTTGAGGAGTTGACTGAGGAGGAAAAGGCAACTGGTCCTGAGATCGCCAACTACTATCACCCCAACGCAAGCTTCTCTTTCGTTTCCGACTTGGGCGTCAAGGAATTTGGCATGATGGGTGCTCAAATCCGTCAGTTTATGCGCCTAGAGGCCACTGGTGCTCGTGACGGAACTGGCCAGAACGGCTGGTATTGTACGTGATACCCACCTCGTCCTCTGGCCTGACAACTAACATGACAGACCCCGTTCTGTTCGTAAACAGCTTTTGGCAACTTACAAACCAAATGACTCAACTCAACGACACAGTCAAGGAACTCCCCCTGCGTATTGACCTCGGCAACCTGGCTGGCTGGCAGTTCCAGCTCATGGCCACTCTCGAGACCAACTCCAAGGAGTCTGCCCGACAGGCTGCGTTCGGAGCTTCTCTCCCCGGTGGTGGCGATGGCACCGAGATTGAGATGATCAAGGAGGTTTTCCTTGACTCAAACCCCATCTTGCTCGGCATCACAATCGTGGTCAGCATCCTGCACATGATTCTCGAGACGCTTGCGTTTGGATCTGATATTGCCCACTACCGCAAGAAGAAGGACAATGTCGGTATCTCGGTGCGCTCCATCCTGGCCAACGTGTTTATGCAGACCGTCATCTTCCTCTACCTCCTGGACAACTCGCAAAACACGAGCTGGATGATCCTGGGTAGCCAGGTGGTCGGTATTGTCATTGAGTTCTGGAAGATCACGACCGTCGTCAACGTGCGCGTCCGCCCCGGCGCACCCGGATCATTCCTCCCATATACGATCAACTTTGAGGACAAGCAGAAGTTGACCGAGACTGAGGAGAAGACCAAGGAGTACGACGAGATTGCCTTCAAGTACATGTACATTGCTGGTGTTCCTCTCCTGATTGCTTACGGCATCTACTCACTCATCTACGACTCTCACAAGTCGTGGTACTCATACATCATCACGACCCTGGTGGGATCCGTCTACGCCTACGGATTCTTGATGATGGTTCCCTCGCTGTACATCAACTACCGCCTCAAGAGCGTTGCGCACATGCCCGCCAAGGCCATGATGTACAAGTTCCTCAACACATTTATCGACGACCTGTTCGCCTTCACCATCAAGATGCCCTTCCTACATCGCCTGTCGACCTTCCGTGACGACATCATCTTCTTCGTGTACATATACCAGCGATGGGCGTACAGGATTGACTACTCTCGTGTCAACGAGTTTGGCCAGGGTGGTGAGGATGAGGCGGAGGATGAGAAGAAGGCCAAGGACGAAGCCAAGGAGGTGTTGGCTGAGGATATCAAGAAGGTCGAGGCCAAGGTTGAGGCCAAGGCCAGTGGTGCCGATACCGGCAAGGCCAAGAAGCGCAAGTGAAGATGAGGGCTGGAGACTTGCTCTGAGTAAATTGAGGGTTCTGGGTGGCAGTCAATGATGAGATTCTGTAATAGATGACACTTGTTAGTATCCATGTTGATAGGAGGCCCAGGATTGCATTGGATGTTGGGTTCCTATGACTGCACCCTCTCCACCTATTGTATAAATACATGTATGTATTTACATCACATACGAAATTCTATCTTCGGATCATCAATAATTACACTCAATTTCTTCAATGCATTCACCTTGTCCCTTGTCTCTTCTCGTAACTCTCCGGAACAGTCGAATTAACGATTGACCGTTCAAGCTAGGTCCCGCCCTCACAGCCCGTTTGGATCCACCGGCAGCGTCATGGCGGAGTCGCTACAGGGGGATTCTCAGGGACGCGACAAGCATTACGGGGCCTCCAACCAAAGTCAAGGGAGCCACAAAACATGAGTGAAACCGGCGGGAGCCACTGTCGGTTGGTTCCCATTCCGTCATATTGCGGAGGAGCTCGAGGTTGGATCAAGAGCTGGAAGCAGGTGGTCACGTTGTTGTCTAGACCCTTCAAAGGCGGGCAGATCTTACTCCTGTCATCCTTCCCGCCAAGGCCCACCTCACCGTTGGATGGACTCTCCTTGAACCTCCCTCCTCTCCCCGAGCAACCCCCAGTAGCATTCTTGTGCACAGCCTCACCGGGGCCGACGCCATCTCTCACGATACTCTCTCAAGGGCACTCTGACGGAGAGTGACGGGACCCCTGCCCTGCCCGCTGACCCTCAAGGACACCACATCCCATCTCCATATCTGGCTTCGGCAAAAACCTACGCTACGATTTCGTATGCCCGCCCCACGTCACTACCAGGTACTCAGCCTCATGCCTTGGTTCACATATTAAACAGCTCTGTCCTCTGCTCAAGCTTCCCGCCCTTTCGAACCGGAGAACGGTTCGAGCCGACGACGCCCATGTGCGGTCCCCAGTCGCTTCTGTTCCTCGCCCCGCGACGACGACGGTGATTTCGAGTCGAGGTTGGAGTCTCTTATCTTGCTCCCTCCGGCCACGATACACCTACGGCCGACGATAATTACCTTGAACATTCCCTAGAGAGAGGTCCCGAGCTTCCTTCAGCTCCAGACACATCACACGCGACCCCGCGCCTCGCTCCCTCCCGGTCATTGGGAGGACCCCGAGACCGTCGACTACTACACAGAGTCAACCCCGGTCTCCTGCTCCCTCCGCGCAAATCCCCGGTTCCTCCGAACCATGAGCAGCCTCGACTCGGTCGGCTCACTGCTTGCGGCCATTGCGAAGCTAGTCGCCGAGGGACTGCGCATACTCAGCCTGGCCGATAAGAAACTCTGGGGCCCCGACGAGCACGAGCAGGTCCGCGCCCTGGCAAAGGTGCTCGACGAGGCCAAGAAGGACTTTCAAGACCTGTCGCCTCTGGTCAACGGCCAGATTTACTACGAGAGCGACCGTAAACGTAGGTCATTTTAGGTGTGACTGCTGTGATGCTCTCTGGCTTACGTATCTCTTAGATGAATCCATTCAGGAATTGAGAAGTTTACAGACTCGATTCAACTCGCATATAGAAAACCTAAGGTACTGGAGTCGCTCCGGCGGCAAGATCGAATCAATATGGGTGCGCGAGACACACGACCTCCAGCGAAAACTACACAGAGCGCAATGTCGAGCGGCGCAACGAATATTCAACTCGGAGAAGGAAGCATCTTCACGGTGTCTAGGCGCATTCCTCGTCCACAGGAAGCAGCGCGAATGGGGGGACAACCGGACAGTCCCGGATGAAGCAGAGTATGTGCGGAGGTATCAAGAAGAGCTGCGGCTGTGCAACACGGTCGGGTCGTTCAAGCGATTCGGCGATCGAGACATTGCGTTTGTGTGCGACTACTGCGACGGCCACATTATATGGGAGGACCTGGAGAATATGCCCTCGATCCGGACGTTCCAGGAGGCCGCCGCTTCCCCCATCCTGACCCTGTCGCCGACGACAAACAACCCGCACTGGCAGGCGACGGGTTTCAGCCTGTCCGGCCACCAGGAGAAGCAGGTCGTGTTTGCGCCCGTCGCCATCGCCAACCATGTAGCGCCGCAACCCCGAGACTGGCTGGCCGGCCTACTGTGCCCCTACTGCGAGGAGGACTCGACAGAACCCCAGGAGCAGTATGATGAGGAGGATGCCTACAGGCCGGATCTCGGGTACGAGGACATGGTGGCGTATCAGGAGCACCTTGAGTGGCAGCACATAGTCACGGCGCCGACATCACAACAGCCGGCGAATTCGAACAACTGCCAGGTGATGTAGATTAACAGCAAGTTGGAGCGTATGTTTTCTAACACAGGCGATGGTCCATTCTATCCTTGTCAATGGTTTGGGTAAAAACAGTTAGGTAGGATTGGAGTTTGGAGTCAAATGGGCATGCCGCGGAACGAGTCCACATGAGTTAGGAACGAGCCCCTGGACGTCATGTTTTGGTAGAGCTTACTAGAGTAGGGCAGGCGAAATGCTTTGAGTAAATAGTCATGTCAAGTCTTGAACGGCGTAGCAACCTCCCATCTCTATTCCCCTTAACGTGCTGGTTCCCTTGACCGAATCACCATCTCGAGTACACTATGACGTGGCCAATTGGTAGGTATTATATAAGTACATATAGAAAACAGTTCGCTTGCATTCCTCAAAAGAAGCGCCAATACACGAAGACGAGAATGATGAAGCCAAGGCCGGCAAAGGGCCCGTACTGCTTCAGCAAGAGCTCCCAGTTGATCCGCACCGCGGCCCGGCGGTACTTCTTGCTGTCGTCGCGCAGGCGGGAGCTTATCTCGCCCATGCGCTCGAGGCTATCCCCACGGTACAGCAGGTCCTCAATATTCTTGGTCATGACCTTTGTCACGTCGCGGAGCTCGTCGTTGAGGCGGTCGAGGTTGGCCGAGGCGCGCGAGTCGGCGTAGGTGGTCTTTGTCTTTGCGATGAAGGTGTCGAACTCCATGAAGGCGTAGGGCCGGAGGGAGGGGGAGTGGACCTGGGCGGCCGGGTAGGTGGTGGTGAACTCGCGGGCGAGGTCGGCGAGGTAGGTGAAGGCGAGCTTGCGAGGGTACGAGGGGGCGCAGATGGCGAGGAAGACGACGTCCGAGTCGATGAGGTAGTGGAGGGTGTGGGCGCTCGTCTCGATCGAGGCCTGCGACTCGGAGTTGCGGGTGAGCTTGCGGAGGACCTGGCGGACGTTTTGCTTGGTCTCTGCGAGGGATGCCTCGGCCTAGGAGGTGTGAGCGGAGGTTTGGTAGAGGTCATGATAGAGGTTGGTTTATACCTGTTCGTCGTCGACCGAGGCGCAGAGCATGAGGCCTGAGAGAGTTAGCTGTTTTGCGCTTCAGCTGCTGTGTAGGTGATCTAACCGTCCAGCCTCGATATTTGCGTCGAGTAAATCATGTTGAGGTGTATGTATGGAGGAATAAAGGGGGTAAAAGGTGGTTGCGACGTCGTCAAGGTGGTTTTTGAGCCTCTCTCTCTCTACCTATCACTACGTGTCAAGAAGCCAAAGCCCGAGTAGGATGACGTCGTTTGCCGGCCCAGGCAGAAAAAGACAAGGCCACACTCCCAAGGGGGAAAATATTAGAAGAGGCAATTGCTGGAGCCTAATCGTAATGGACAAGACTTTGGTGACTTGATTTGTAGGATTCGTAGACTGTTAGAGAGCTTTGTTCGTGAAGTTGACTCGGCCGTGTTAAGCTGCAAGTGGAGCTCCCTCGGAGTCGGGTTTCAGGGATCATCAGAGTTTCTGGTGCTGATTAGATAACGAAGCTTGGCATGCGCTGTGAGTTTTACCATCTTTGGAACATGGGGAAATCCAATTTATTTACAATTTCGAGTGGAAATATAGATGTAAATATTTATATGTAAGCTCTCGGGTTTTATGTAGGGTGAGAGCTTATTGAAAATGCGCATGCATTGCATGTTGAGTGCTAAGAAATTGAGGTTGGTTACATCGTCAACCGTCTTCCGCTCAGTTCATTCAAGTATCTCGAGATACGACAATTGCTCACAAAATCCCTGGGACAATCTTTTAAATGTAATATGTCTTCTCTTTTATTTTTAAAGCTTTGTTTTATATTATTATCGTGGGATTGATAGCTTATATATGAAAGAAGAAAAAATTAGATAACTTGCACACTAACCTCAATGCCTAGTAAATCGATATTAATATGCTGCTACTCCTTACTGAATTACAATTGCATCTTCTCTTTTTCTATATGGCAACCATACAAGAGTTAAAGAAAAAGACCCAAGACAAATTATAGGCGCATTAGTGTCACTTTCAACCATTTATTTACTCATTGTGCTGAGGTTTAAAGGAACAGCTCAGCTACCCACCAGGATTGCTTCAACAGCCAGCGCCGTGCTCCATTGCCATGCTCAGAGCAACCCAGTATGAGGCACATTTACAAGGTCATTATGCATCATATTCATAATAAAACTCGTACTCTTTTTATATCAAATCTCATCCTCCTCATCATCAAAGTCGTCCTCCCTACCCATCTCATACAGAATCCTTCCTCCCTCTCCAGCTCCTATATCCGTCTGCGCATCAAAGTACGGCAGCACGATACCCTCGCGGTCCTTGCGCTGCTTCTCTGTCAATCCAAGATTGAAAGTGCTCTCGGGCTCCTCTTCGCCTTCACCCGCCTCGCCGGCGTCTATCACTTTCGTGAACATGGGGTGGTCCGTCAGCAAGCAGACCTTGCCGAGTACGGGTGTTGCTGATTCCTTGGAAACAATGATGAACTTTTCCGAGACTGTCCTTCCGCTTCTTCGGCGGAGCTCCATGTGGACAACAACTCCGTTGCTTTCTTCGTTCTGGTCCTTTCCCCTCTCTCCGAGGCCGACGAGCACGCCCTCACGATCCTCATTCAGACCCCATTCTGGCTCCTGGATACTGCGGTTCCGAGCCTTTTGCCGCTCAATCTCTTGGTAAAGACTCGAAAGCCTCAGGATGGCCGTCGCGAGGTGACACAATACTGTGAACGGATGAGGTTCGTACTCGCTGAATGACCTCGGCAACACAATGGGTACGTCGTCGTGGTACGTAGCGACAATGGATACCGCAGGGGTGATGATGCTAGACAAGAAGCTTGCGAGAGACTGCGGAGCAGCGGCCGCCAGCGCATTGAGAGAATCGATGATGACTACGGCTCCTGGGGAAATGTCAGACAGTATGACCGCAGACCTTGGCTCTTACTCACTCTGTGTGGGCTTTCCCTTGTCCACCAGCGGGTTGAACGCAGGATAATGAGTCACAAGCTCCTTGCGAACAGATTGAAGGTCCCTTCCTGCAGCTTTGATAAAGACGTCTGCATTCTGGGGCTTCTTGAGTGTCGTCAACGACAAAAATATCACCTGTGTCTTTGCGATCTGCGGCGGCTCTTAGTCACAGGTATCCCACGTCCGCAGAAGAATCTCTCACCTTGGCACGAGATACAAACTCATTCAGAATGGGTCGCGCAGGCTGCTCGAGATTATCAATTACGAGAGTGAGAGGGCTCGCGCCATCACGGAGGTTCAACAGCTTCTGCAACAGCAGCAAGCTGTGTGATCGGGCGTGGATGTTTGAGGTCGGTGCCATGCTTCAGGTTAGGCGCGGGGCACCAGGACTGTCGCGCTGAGATGGACGGGTAGCGTTAAAGGGCCAGATAACACGAGTTTATAGGTTGACGGCGTTTGATGAATGATTTGACCGTCTTGTCAAAGCTAGCCCAGTCGTGTGAAAGTAACAAGAAACTCAACCCGTAGAGCAAGACTGAGGTTTGTGGTGGATGCCTTTAAAAATCAGTGGGTCTGTGTTCCAACCACAAACCTTTCTCTCCATCACCAAGATATAATACTTGGAACCATAATAAAAGGAAGTACGCAATAGCTACCCGGTAGATGTTGGTAATTATAATATTACTTCGCCTGGTGATCCCAAGACCTTTCTTTTGGGCCGCCGTGGTACTTCTTTCCTCAGGCAAGCTCGTCCTCTGTAGTTTCGCCGTCAACGTCCATTCTCGAGCTCTTTGACTGCCCAACCTGAGTAGCCTTTTGTTCCTTGTCCTCGCCATTTTCCATCTGTAGTTCGTCGACCCCATTCTCGTTGCTGACACCGTTACGTTGATCTAACGCGACATCCTCCATCTTGGTGTCCACACTGTTGTCATCTTCGTTCTCTACCGCATCTATAGTGGCATCGCTATCATGTCCGGAGATAGCGGATCCCCTGTGTGTCTTGAGTTCCGGCGGCAGCTCAACCTCCCAGTCGTTGGTGAACTTATTGTCCAGATACTCGTCATAATCACCCGCCTTGCGCCGCTCATGGGCTGCCCATGCCTGCGCCAACCACTCGGGGTCGTGCCGTCCCTGCGCAATGTGCTCTGTGTACGCGGCGCAGTCGTACCGGAAGCTGTCGTCGTTCATGAGCGACCCAAGGTCAGGACATGCCTCTGCTCCAGAACCGAGGATGTGCTGGGAGTCGGGGAACAGTGCCAGAATT
This sequence comes from Fusarium protoensiforme, assembly GCA_011320165.1. Taxonomy (NCBI): domain Eukaryota; kingdom Fungi; phylum Ascomycota; class Sordariomycetes; order Hypocreales; family Nectriaceae; genus Fusarium; species Fusarium protoensiforme. Next base: position 24,390 of record JAANQP010000345.1, on the reverse strand, counting down.
TCTGCCTTTTCTTCTTGGTCGAGGACATCCCAAGCCATTGGGTTTGACAAGATGCTCTGCGCCTGTCAGTAAATCATCTTCGTGAAGGAGTGAGTCGCCTTACTCGGAGATCGGCCGAGGCCAGAGGTGACTTGGGGTCAGTCAGGATATTATCAGCGTCCCACTTTGACTTTCTGGGCGTTTTCCTGACGACAACCCTTTTCTTGCCGTTCTTTTTCCGCGAGGTTGTTGTCGCAGCTTCTTCTGATTTGGGCGTCGGCGTCGGCGAGCTATCGCGTTGACCAGATTTACTAGCTGTATCGTCGAGTTCCAGCTCGCGTACGGACGACAGGGGAGAAGAAGAAGGCGGCTCCTTCTTGGATGGAGTTCTTGCGCCCGCGCTGGCCACTATCGTCGCGTCGTCTGTTTCCTCCATCTTGGTTGTTAATGTTGGGGTGAGGGTTGAGTGAGATGTTGTTCTGCCAGGCAAAACACGACGTCGTCACTTGTCGAGCACCATCCTGAAACAAGTGATATGCGGCTCGGGGATTAAAAGCACGCAAGCTGCTAGTTGATGCAGGCGATGAAAGATGCGTGTTTGATCGTTGTTTTTGCATTTGGACCAGCCCAAGATTGCATCGTCAAAGTACAGGGTAAACGGCATTTCAATTCGGGTTCCTGCAGCCAGCAAGCTGACAAAGCGAGTTCTTGCCAAGGTGCAACCTTGAGGAGTATCATGAAGTTTCCTTCTCCTTTAAAAACCATCGCCAAACATAAATAATTGCCTCTGTATCAATCACTATGCCATCAGGCTTCCCTCCGCTCCGTTGCCGGCCACCATCATGATCATCCCCCAAACACTTTGGGGTCTTTCACTTGCAACACACCCCGGACCATGATCGTCACCCCTCACCAACCCTCCATCATCGGTCGCTGTCATGCAGCTCTAGCAGCGTCCCCCCGCTCGTTGGACGATGCGTTTTCCGTCGGATGCATACTCTCATGATTTCGGGCCATGATTACCGCGAACCGCAAGGGTAGCAATGGCGGATATATGCCTCTCTTCTTCCCGCATGTTGCAGACTTTCCTGTCAACCACAATCCATTGACTACGGACGATTGATTACACAACATGGCTTCTAACAAAGGACTCTGTCTTGGCTACAATGGCATCCACCCCTTTGCCAAAGTTGACATCAAAGATCGTGCTTCTGTCCAGGAACTTCTTCGCACGCTTCTCGATCCTCTCGAACCCTTCTTTTCGCCCCAGAAGGCCCGCGTCAAATGCCCCGGTGCAACGGCAGTCCGCTTCGACCAAACCGCCTCTGAAGTTGAAGGTATCTGTCGCCCACTCTGGGGTCTCGCTGCTCTACTTGCCGGCGGAGGTGAATACCAGGGCAAGGAATGGTGGTTTGAAGGCATCAAGTCTGGCACAGACCCAGAGAATCCCGAGTATTGGGGATACCCGCAAGACAATGACCAAAGAATGGTGGAGATGTGCCCTCTGGGTAAGCCACTCCCGAAATTTGATAGCATCGTGAGTTCGAGACTAAACAAATGTTCCAGGTTGGGCTCTCGCTGTGGTGCCAGAGATTTGGACCAGCATGTCTGACAAAGAGAAGGAGAATATCGAGAATTGGCTGGGAAACTCGATTAACGAGAAGAAGTTGGTCCCCAACCCGGATAGGCAACAACTTAGCTGACATCTTTTACTAGCATGCCCAACACCAACTGGCTCTGGTTCCGGATCTTTGCCAACTTGGGATTGAAGAAAAATGGCGGAAAGTTTTCTCAAGAGAGACTCGACAGCGACATTGCCCACCTCGATACCTTTTACCGTGGAGGCGGCTGGTCGAATGACGGACCAGAAGGCATCCACCGTAAGCTGCAGTCCTATTTGAAGTGAGGTCTTGTCTAACGCCGATAGAAATGGACTACTACTCATCCAGCTTTGCCATCCAACTCCTACAGCTTCTATACGCCAAGTTGGCAGGAGAAGAGGACCCGAAGCGGGCTGAAGAGTTCAAGAAGCGAGCACAGATGGTCGCCTTGGACCTGATCCACTACTTCGACGATGAAGGCAGAGCCATCCCCTACGGCCGAAGCGTGGGTTACCGTTTTGCCATGGTTTCCTTCTGGGGAGCCCTGGCCCATGCCGATGTTGAGCTCCCTGCACCATTGACCTGGGGAATGGTCAAGGGGGTGGTTCTTCGTCACCTGCGCTGGTGGCAGACCCAGCACGAGATGTGGACATCGAGCGGAACGCTTTCGATTGGGTATTCGTACCCAAACATGTATGTGAGTATCATCGCCTTCTGGTCGTTGGTAGGGAATAGGAGCTGACAAGTATCAGATGGCGGAGAATTACAACAGCCCAGGAAGCCCGGTAAAGACTCTCTCGAAAACAATACTGATGTGTTTGCTAATGTTAAGAGTAGTACTGGGCATGCTTGGCATTTATGTGCCTGGCTGTCCCAGCAGACCACCCTTTTTGGACCTCGGAGGAAGAGCTAGCCAGCAGTGTCATCCCTCGAGTTAAGGCGCTCAACCAACCAGGGCATATCATGAGGTGCCGATCCTTATTTACCACTTCATGAAGCTACGCTAACATTTTTTAAGCTATCTCGGAGGGCACTGCATGCTCCTGTCTTCGGGCCAGGCGTGCAGCTATCCCATGAAAGGGACCCATGCTAAATACGGAGGATTTGCTTACAGCAGCGCCTATGGTTACTCTGTACCCCCCGGTCTGTTCTCACTTGAGCAATATGCCCTGGCGTCGCAGCTTGGACTGTCGGATGATGGGGGCGAGTACTGGAAAACCCGAAGACTCTGCGAATACGCAGGCGTTGAAGACCGTGAAGGCACGCCTGTTCTCGTTTCAGTCTGGAAGCCATTCCCAGATGTCAAGATCCGAACCATCCTCATCCCACCAGAGGAGAGCGCACCCAACTGGCATCTTCGGGTTCACCACATTGATAGCGGCCGAGAAGTCATGACTGCGGATGGATCATTTGCCATCTGTAACGTTAATGCGACCAACGGGCGATATCTGGGCCCTTACGACAAAGAGAAGCATGAAGGCACGTCACCTAAGATCATTGGCAACTATGACCTGAACACCCCAGACGGTTGGGCAAGTGGCAAGATGGGGGCATTTGCAGTGTCGAAAGGTGCTGTAGGCATCAAAGCTCTGGAGTCGAAGGAAGGCCGTCAGGCCATGCTGGTCAACGCGGATCCGAACTCAAACCTGGTCGAGAGTCGCAGCACAATCCCTACCCTCCAGCACACGGCCAGGGCGGGAGAGTCGGTGTGGTATGTCACGGCCATCTACGCAAAGCCCTCGGGCGTTGGTGTGAGCAAGGAGAGCTATCTTGATGGATGGGCCAAGCCTCCAAGCATTCCTGGATGGCTTGAGAGGGAGATGGAGGGCTCGTGAAGCAAGCGTGGTACCCCAACTGCGACTTACTCGAGGAGATGGGCACGAGTGGACGGGAATGAATTGGATGCGCCGGATACTGAATGTTCCATCAATCAGCTGCTTGAATCAACCTCCCCTCATTCCAAGCCCTGGCTCCCCGCCTTCAGACATTGACTCTGCTCTCTGTGGTTTGCGGGGATGGCTTCGCCTTGACGGTGGCACAGCCGAATCCCCGCCCTCGGTTCAACGGCCGCCTTGGCCTTTGGCCTTGAGGCTGATCATCTCACTTCCATCTCGGCACGGGAAACCTTAAAAGAGCACTCCGCATTTCGTCTGACTTCCCCGGACTCTTGATCCATGCGCGGAGAGACAAAAGTCCACGTATCAGAGGGAGGCAAGCTGCTCATGATCCGCGCCGCACTACCCCCAACACTTGGTGAAGCCAAGAGACACGAGAGATCAGAGTCGATAACCCCCGATGAGGACCTTTTGGTGGAGAATCTCTCCGCATCCCCAGTCTCCACACGGCAATGAGTCCCCCGCATGATGGATCACAATGACAACGATGGCGGCCGCGATGGTCACGTCAGGCTAACACATAGCCAATATTCGATGCCCCCAAAGTTGTCTGGCTCCGGGCCCGTTGAGCGCCATCTGGGTATCTTGCAGCGCTGGGGGTACGTCGTCGGACTTGAGAGGCGCATCTGCTTCAGATGGTAGACGCAAGTCTATTCGTGGATGTTTTTGATCCGTCTCTAGACGTCAAGTTAATGGCACAAGCCCTTGCATTGGCAGACGCGTTCTGGAGCTTGGCCGTACGCCGAAACGGGAGCATCTTTGGAAACAAAGCCATTTTGAGAGCCATGTCACAGAAGGCCCGAAATCCCCAACGCACCAGTTCCTGCAAGCGAGAGCCAATCAACCACTGGTTGCCACCCATCCCAGAGGGAGCAATTCACAAGGCACTGCGACTCCATCTCGGTTCTCATGTGCCTCTCGGATGCCTCGAGATTGCGCAGGCCCAGCTAGCTCCCAGCAGAGACTCGTCGCATCGCATACGACATGGGAGTTTCTATCTTACACCAATAAGGCGGATCCTTGGAGTTGGGGGTGAGAGTCTGGTGATGCAACCCCAGATGCTGCTCTTGATGCGACGACACTTGGGTTTCGGGATGATTGCCTTGGGGGTTCCACTGGCATTGGCCCTCTGATGATTTAATATCTTGCGAGATCCGCTCCCACCCCTTTTCAAGATATCTATCAGCAACCACTCTGCGTCTTTAAGCGAGTCCTGCCCAATCTCTAGCCTGCTCCACCTGTTCATCAGGGTTTCCTGTTTGGTCAGACTCAGAATCTGGGGAAGAAGCTTAAATTTAAGGCCGCCCCATCTCGACTCGCCCCTCAGCGTTTCACCACCTCTCGCGATATTCTCTCTTATCGAACCACCTCACTCGATCGCTGAAGCTTCAGCTCCAATACCGCAATCATGGTCGTCCGCGTTCTTCGCGCCATCGTGCGTAACGATGCCATGAAGACTGATCCCTCCGAGATCTACAACTGGCGCGTCTTTGCCCTCGTGGGCGCGTCCTGCTTCGGTGGCATGCTCTTCGGTAAGGAGCCATTGGGAGATGATAGCGCATAATACTGACCGAAGCAAAGGCTGGGATACTGGTGCGATCGGAGGAGTCTTGGCCATGGAGGCCACGCAGACTCGCTATGGTTACACGCCCGAAGCCAAGGTGACGCTCGACCAGAACATCGTCTCGACTCTCCAAGCTGGATGCTTCCTCGCTTGCTTCTTCACCTCGTGGCTCACTGAGAAGTTTGGACGACGATGGTGTCTCATCGGAACTGGCACTGTTACCACGATCGGCGTTGTCTTCCAGGCTGCTTCTACCGCTAACGGATCCTTGGCTGTCATGTATGTTGGACGCTTTGTCGCTGGTCTGGGTGTCGGAGCCGCCTCGACTCTGGTCCCCTTGTATGTGTCTGAGTGTGCCCCACGAGCTATCCGTGGCGGTTTGACTTGTGAGTTGCTGCTCTGGAAGGGGGTTTCGAATCGGTTCTAACTGTGGCAGCTTTCTATCAACTGTTCATCGTGACTGGTGTCATGCTTTCTTTCTGGTACGTCTTTTCGAAGCCATATGCATGGGCGGTGACTGACGCAGCTATAGGATCAACTACGGCGCTCTTCTTCACCTCAAGGCACCCACAGTCTTCGCTCTCCCCCTGGCTCTCCAAGCTCTTCCTGCTGTGTAAGGCAACATATTTGTACGTTATTGAACACAGGCTAATTGCGCAACAGTCTTTTGATTTGTGGCATGTTGCTTGCCCCTGAGAGGTATATGACTTTGAAGGAAGACGAGAATCAATTTACTGACTTGAACTAGCCCTCGTTGGTGTGCACGCAAGGATGACTGGGAACGCGCTACTGGAATTCTGGTCAAGCTCCGAGGGTAAGTGGCCTCACACGATTTGATAAGGGAATGCAGTCACTGACAACACCTGCTCCATAGGCTTCCCGAGGAGTCAGACTACGTCCAGAACGAGATCCATGAGATGTCTGCCCAGCTCGAGGCAGAGAGACGGCTTACCGGTGATGCCAGCGCTTCTACGCTCTGGAAGGAGATGGTCACCATTCCCGGAAACCGAAAGCGAGCTATCCTATCCATCATGCTCATGGTCTGCCAGCAGATGACTGGTGTCAACGCTGTGAACTACTATGCCCCTCAGATCTTCCAGGCCCTTGGCATGACTGGCACGACGGTTTCTCTCTTCGCCACTGGTGTTTACGGCATCGTCAAGGTTGTGGGTTGCGCTCTGTTCCTCGTCTTCTGCGCCGACTCTCTCGGTCGACGCCGCAGTCTGCTGTGGACTAGTGTTGCCCAAGCCGTTACCATGTACATCATCGGCATTTACGGCCGCGTTGAGCCCCCGGTAAAGGGACAGGATGTAAGTCCTCGGCCTTGTGTGAGACCAACTCGCGGTGCTAACAAGGAATGTGTAGATCTCGGCTTTCGGATACGTCGCCATCGTCTGTATCTACCTCTGGGCCGCGTAAGTGTTTGGAAAAGACACGAAAGAAGCAGCGTGACTAATGCATATATCAGCGTCTTCCAGTTCGGTTGGGGACCCTGCTGCTGGATTCTCGTCAGTGAGATCCCGACTGCGCGTCTTCGAGCCCTGAACGTTGCCATCGGCGCAGCAACGCAGTGGCTGTTCAACTTTATCATTGCGCGAACTGTTCTTACCATGCAAAAGACCATGGGTCCGGCTGGCTATGTAAGTTTTCTTGGCGCTGTTGAAAAACCTTATATACGACGGATGGCTAACAGGGAGTCAACAGGGCATGTTCTTCATGTTCGGAAGCTTCGGCGTTCTCATGGGTCTCTTTGTGTGGTTCTTTGTCCCTGAGACCAAGGGACTCAGTCTGGAGCAGATGGACGAGCTCTTTGGCGTTGTTGAGATGACTAAGAAGCTCGATGCCGAGAATCCCGAGATGGGCCGTACCACGAGCATCCGGGAGGAGCGAGCTGATATCAAGGAATACAAGCAGTAAGCACTTGGCCGAGTGAAGATCTGGAGAACTGAACATTGGTTGGAGAGGATTGCTATCAACGTTTGGTGATGAAACGAGCCTTGTGCTGGATGGCAGAGTGAGATGTACCGAGATACCTACTTGAAGTTGATATATCTGAATCTGATGTATATGTCTGATGTGGATTTTGCCTTTGCCTTGTCAATGTTTTGAAACTTGGGGGCATGTGAGGAGAGAGACATGATAGGCCTGGACTTGACAGGTCCTCAATGCATGAATCTCATGATGTGATGGATGTCAAACTGGTGCTGGTGAAACGTGTGACAGGCATCTTGTACACCCTCAGCTGCAGACATGGTTGAATTTCTCTACGGCATCCCGTGCCTGTGAGACACACTGGTGTTGCCGTTGGTAGAGATCTGTCATCTGGACAAGTTGCCAATCGATTTGATCGGCAACGCCAAGACCAGGGTCGGACAAGCTGCAGCAGCAGGGAGGGCGCGTGACACGGCCGGCACTTGATGTAGCCCTACACATAGTGGTTACAATTCCTAGGTTGGGTAGTGTAGTCTGTTACCCGGAAGTTTGGCTGGTTTGATACTGCCCATCGTCATCTACACCTTCAAGATCGGACCGAAGAGCCATCCATCGGTGAGACATGGGTGTCTCCGTGACAGGGGTTCGGACTTGAGATGAGATTAAACAGAGCTAAGAGAGAGAGAGATGCGGCATCTGCAACGGCGCTCGCAATTGAATTGGATGGATGTCCGGGGATGGCTTGCAGATGTTATGCGCTCCCCCTGTGACGTGCGTCCAACGGGCAAGATTGGAGCAGCAAATAGAGAGTCAAGGACTGGACGTCATGGATGGGATTCGAGACGGGGGGTCGAGTAATTACATATGCATTCTTTTTTTCCCCCTACGAGACGCAGCCCGCCGAGGAGCCATGAAAGGACCAAGGTTGGGCCCTTGTCGTCCACTGCCGAGAGCCCAATCAGCACTAGCCCGTTCCCCGGGGGGCGTATCTTCAGTGGAGACCGGGTCCCCCTAGGATCGGGCCCGGGGGTTCTAGGCCCTCTTGGCGGAAGGCGGGTTCTTTGCCTCGGACAAGTTTTTTGTGTGAGCAACAAGGGCCCTTCGATTTTAATTCAGGGCTCACGCTCTGCCTTCTCAGCCATGTGCCGGCAGTAGTGCCGTTGGAACGTTTTTGCTAGCCCTGCCCTGCCCTGCCCTGCCCGTGAGTGACGTTGCAGGATCGACGGTCAACCAAGAGAGTCCGAACGCCCGACCCCTTGGGACTCAATTGGGCTCGGAGGAAAGTAGAGAGCGATGGCCGGAAGCTCTCTCAAAGAAGCAGCTATACCCGACGTCGTCTTTGGGGTTGGTCCTCCCCCGGTGGCTTTTTACAAGGCGGGCGAGTCGGGAGTTGGACCGAGAAGGGCATGGTATAAGGGCGTGTAAGTTTTGGATGGCGTTTCATCGTTTCATGTTGTGTTGTTTTTGGGGGACCGGCCATGATTCAGGTGTTCCTTCTTCTTCAGCCTATTCCCACCGGGGATCGGCTCCGTAATAGCGCGCGGGTTGCTGCGTCGAGTTGTTCCGGAGACAAGAGAGAGGCTCCATGTTCCTGCAGTGCGAGTATCCGTACTGTAGCCTCACCTCGTTTCGTCGTCTCGCCTCGCCTCGGAGAAGGGTACACTCTCGGGGCGTGCGCCATCTCTGAGATCAGGGGTATCGGCCTTCTCTGACTCGTCCCGGATCTCGACCGTTTATCGTCCATTCATCTGACGCGACAAGCAAGTGCCTCTGCCCTATTACCATTTATATGGATCTGGCGTGACTTTGCCTTTCTGCTGCTCCCCCTCTACACTGGGTACACTATTAACCGTGAAACCCACAGTCCAGCCAGCCCCGTGCCTAGGTGTTGCTTTTGTGCAATTCATCCCCCGGCTCTCCCACTTTCCGGGTCTAAGCTTTCTATCCCATCCCCCTCCCCGAGACACCACACTCCTCTTTCAAGAGACACAAGACGTGACGGTTGCAATGTGACAGACACACGGAGAAATAGTCAACACCCAAAAGGGAGGGGAACGGCGGGTTCTTTTTTCTCGTCGGATGGCTCGGTTGGGCTTGCTGATCCCCAAACGGTGCAGATGGGGATGGAGAAGAAAGTAAAGCATCAAGCAACAGGCATGGAGTCTTGGACTGCCCTGCCCTGCGGCCCCACTGGCCGTGCGGGTGCGGGTTGAACTGTGAGCTCTCAGTGCCAGTGCTCCTCTCGATGCTACCTACTACATAGTAGCACTGTAAGGTAGGTACTGTAGTCAGGTCTTCTGTAAAGGGTGTACGTACCGTACTATCCATGCGGCCAACTTACATGGATGGTGAATCTTGCCCGATGAGCCCTTGTCGATATGGATGGGGCTGTCTTGTCTTGTTGGAGTAGTTGTCTCTTTCTTTGATCTCCTTCAGTTGGTCCACCTCCCCCGACCTCTTCCGTCTCTCCCTCTCTTGTTCTTCTTTGCCATCCATCAATCGTCATCATCGCCTCTTTTCGTCCTCTACGGGCGTCTACTGCTTCTAAAACCCGACTGTCCTTCGGAGACTCCGACCTTGAGTATCGGTGAACGGTGCACACGAGGCTCCCAGACGAAACAAGCCTCTTTCCTGGGGACGCTATAGTTGCACTTGTCTTTTTTCCCTACTTCTTAGCAGACCCCATTATTGAACCTCTTTTCTCCTCTCCCCCCCATCCACCCCCATTTTACCCCGGAAGACCAACACTCTTTTCTCGACAAGCCGCAGCCGAGCGTCTCATCGTTTGACACAGAAACCACACCACCGCGAGAGCTGCATCGCCAGATATGCAGCCGAATGCCTGACCACTGAGCCGACCACAATAAACAACTTTTTGTCAGAAAAAGGGGACTACGACGACGACACCCATCCCCCATCTCTCTACACAACACGTAGATCTGTGCGCTTACACCTAGGAGACACGATCGATCTAACTTGCCCGGGGAGGGGATCTTGCCTCGTCTATATTTCTCGAATCTCTTTTTTTCCCCCCTCCGCTAGGGGTACCCAGTGACATCCAAGACCCTGCAGCCTTTCGGGATTTTTCTGCGTCGACCTTCAGGGGTAGCAGCTGTTTAACCAACCCACAGGGCGAAGATCAGAGACGGGGTTAAACAGGGGACGGCTGTCTACGCCAAAAGAAGAAGGAAAAAAAGAAGGAAAAGAAGGAAATTTCTTGCCAAAAATCCTTTTCACTATTTCGTCCAGGTTCAAGTCGTTAATCGGGCGGCGTCCGGGACCGACATCGACTTATACCAACGCTCGAGCCGAAAATGTCGGGGCCGGAGCGGGCGAGTCGCGGCGCCCATGAAACGGTTTTTACCCCGCGACACACTCATTCAATCCCGAACCCCTCCTTCCGTAGGTCGCCCCCCCAGATTTTTCTTTTCCTCTATCCTCTTTCTGGCCATTCTTGTTTTATCGAGATGAAATGAAGTCGTGGGCTTCCTTCTCTCCGGCGCCTAATGGACAAATCAATTTCCTTCTTCATTTGCATTAATTGCCCTTGTCGCTTATCGAGCACACCCTTTTCTTTTTCATCTCCCTTCATTACCACGTGGTAGTTTGGTTGTGGTAAGCTACGGCTGGCAATGATGTAATTCAATCTTCCATCCATGGAAGGGAGGCAAGCAAGCTCAGCTCAGCTCACGACTCCACATTCCTCCCGCATTCCATCTTTATTCCGACCCCCATCCCCATCACATCAACAACCCTTTTTTTTTTTACTTGCCGCTACCGCCAAATTGTGTGCGCACTCCGAGGTCGGAAGAATCTATCGTCAACGAGTTCAGCCGCACTTTAGAAAGAGCAGGGGAAAGAAGGACTTTGCGACAAAGCTTGGCCCGGGGGACGCCAATTGGAGGAGAAATTTCACAATCATGTACCGCCGCCGTCATAATGGCCGACGCTGACCTCAACCCCTCTGCAGCCACGCACAACTCGCCGCGCACCTGGCTCCTCACCTCGGCCCTCTCGCCCCTCGCCGTCCGCCTCACCCGTCTGCTGCTCTCCCACGGCGACTACGTCGTTGCCTGCCTGCCGCCCCATGAGATCGACCACGAGGACCGGAGCGCCGAGTTCCGCGAGCTCGTCAACGAGTGCAAGAGCACCCGCAAGGACCGCGAGGGCTGGAAGGATCGCATCCGGGGCATTCGCTGCGATGGCAACGTCATGGGCGCGTGCGGCGCCGCCGTCGCAGAGGCGGTCCAGGTCTTTGGGCGGATAGACATTTTGCTGTGCTGCAAATCCGAAGGTATGTGTGTGCGTCTGTGTGTCTGCGACTGACGACTTCATAAGCGCGCGCTCTCGTTTTGACCTGGGAAACTCTGCTGACGCGCGATTGTTGAAGCCGTGGTCGGGACTGTGGAGGAGCTGTCGACGAGTCCTTTTACTCAGAACCTCGTTCGTGACCAGTTCGAGTCCATCTTCTTCTCCCAGGTCAACTTTATCAGAGCTGCTCTCCCCCAGCTCCGGTCGCAACATACAGGGCATATCATTGTCCTCACCAGCACGGGGGGTCACATTGGCACGCCGGGAATGTCAATATATACGGCTGCAACTTGGGCCTTAGAAGGCTTCTGCGACTCGCTCGCCTACGAAATTGCGCCCTTCAACATTAAAGTCACCATTGTGCAGCCAAACAAGGAGATCCAGTCCTTGACGAATCGCCTCACTTTTGCTCCCCCGATGCCAGCCTATGATCAGGGACCCGAGGCTGTCCCTAGTATTCGCGATATACTCTCAAACGTTCTCAACACGCACCCAGATACGGCTCTTCCTACGCCCTTGTCACCTCCCGAGTCTGGACCCTCACCAATGTCACCCGCCAGCTCAGCTATCGAGCCGGATGTTGTTCCGGGTGAAATTCTGCATCGATATCCGAAGCTCCCACCCGGTGCTGCCGACAAGCTGGTTATGGAGACAGTACATGCGCTGTCAGCCATCGGAGGCCACGAGAATCCTCCGGCGCGACACATTGTTGGCCACGAGGGCGCCATTGCAGTGAAGGAAAAGCTCAAAACTGTGACGGAGGAGCTTGAGGACTTTGTAGAGGCGAGTTTATCGGTGGATATCTTTGATAGTGAACTACAGGCAGAGGCAAGAGATGGAAAGGCGCCGGAACTGAGTCCTCAAGGGCCACCTTCGTCAACTGGTTAAGATCGTAAGCTTGGCTATTCTCGCTGAAAGATACCCATATTTAGCAAAGGTGTTATGGCCGTGCAGATATTAATTATTGCCAAGACATGGTTATTATATCATGGCTTTCATCTGGCGTTTTACATAGATGGCCCAGGATCATTTGGTTCTGTTTGAGGGAGATCTGAAGTGCCATGCAATTTAGGACATCCTAGACAGCCGGATTGCATCGGTTATCCGAGCTCCAAGTACCCTTGAGCTGCTATAGCTCAGCAACAATCAAGTTCCCAATTGAATTTGAAATCCAACATTTCCTCTGTTATGCCAGCGATCAAATCCCCTAAGTCCCCCAGCGTCACATTGCTGGCTTCATAGCTCGGCTCGCAAAAAGTTGGCTCCGTCCCGAGTCCCAGTGTCTCCACCACCAACGGCGCTGTCCGACCACCCATGTCAGGGTATACAGCTCCTAGCCGCATGCGACAGGTGTACGATACCGAAGCTTGAGAACGGCGACCGACCAGCAAATATCCAACCTTTCCTTTTATAAGCTCGAGCCCGATTGCCTGACGACGCGACCCCAGCACCAGCATGCGACGATAGATACAACGCATCCTCTTGCAGATTGATATCCGAAAGACGCCACCCGCGGGGAAGACGTCCCTGAACGAGCAGACACCACAGCACGTCGAGCTGGCGGACATGTTGAGCAAACACCGGATGCTAGCATGAGCTTGGATCCTTTGCTCCCCGTCGCCCCCGCGAGGGTGAAGGCGCTTCTCCTGCCGCTGGGCCACATCAAGGCGGACCGCTTCGCATCCTTTGTCGCGCGCCTGCACCAGGAACATGTCGTCCACCTCCGCGACATCAGCGCCGATGGGCGGCCGAATAGGAGTAAGTGATGGATGCATCCCAGCTGGACGAAATGATCCCGGCGCTGACATTGCGCAGACATGTTCTCGCCCCTGGCGTACCCGGACGGCGCCATGATCTACGACCTCGTCACCCACGTCCCTCCGCCCTCGCATCTCACCCTCTCGCCCTTTGACTTATACCGGGAACCCCTCGCCGTGATAGCTCTGGCCGACGGAACGGAGCTGGATCAGGGAACGTTTAACAAGCGGCATTCGGCAAACGGCACGGGCCCGTCGACGGCTGAGAAGAATATCAGGACGCTATACCAGGAGCTCGAGGACCTGCGCGACAACTACCCCAAGGCCCTCGTACACCAAGTCTTGGTGTTCGACTATGTGGCTCCAAAAGACTCGGATATTCCGATACCTGAGGGTCTCGTGGCCATCCCTCCAGAGGAAGATTGCAAGAGGACAACGATGAAGACGGTCATGTGCGACATCTCGTCGCTCCTCCTCGCCGAGATGACAACCCTGGCCAAGTCCTTCGAGGCCATGACCAACATCGAATCCCCGGGGCATAATCCCACGAAACACACTAATGGCGGATCTTGGGGCGGCGAAGGGGGCATAAACGGCCTGTCGAGGAGGAACACACAGTACGCACCCCGTCATGCCGCGCGCTCTAACTCGGCGGGCGGCATCATGGATAGGGCCCAGTCGCGAATGTCCATGCCGGTGACTGGTCGTGGTGGGCTTCATTCGAGCAGCTCGACACCGGGGTTGACGTCGACGATAGCGAAGAGCGGTCTTTCGAATCCTCCTATTACGTCAGATGGTGTTGAGAGCACCACCGCGAGCACGAGCTCAACGCCAGAGCCGATTACCCGGCCAGACACTGCCGATAGCACTCGAGACACAAGCCGTGATAGGGTGTCGGTTCAAGGGTTCGGCTCTGGAGGTGTGAATGACCGATGGAGGCTCAAGGGCAAGGGTCGGGCTGCCGTCATCGTGGGCTCCATGTATCTCCAAGCCGGACGATGGAGCGACTCCATCAAGGAGCTCATCGAAGCCGCCACGACTGCGCGGTCTCTGAATGACCACGTCTGGCACGGCAAGGCACTCGAGCTCATCCTGGTGAACCTGTTCCTCCTCGGTTGGTCCAAGCTGGAGTTCCAAGTGCCCAGTGTGTGCTTTCAGTGGACGGACAAGCCATCCAACAAGCAGGCGCCAGATACGACACCCTCTGACCCTGAGCAGCCTAAACATCTCAAGCATCTACAGTCAGTAATGACGGAGCTCCTCGATCGCATCATTGCGCTCTACACTAGGATATCGTCAGACAACCTCCCGCCATTACCCCTATCAGAGACGTACATCCGGTTCGCCAAGATCCAGTCGGCGCTTCACTTGAGCGATGGGTTCTTAAATGAGAAGTCACTTGAGATGATTGTTACCGGGAAGAATCCTGATCAGCCACCTGTTCCGTCGCCGCGATATCTATCAACACCCACAAGGCAGCAGATTGTGGCGATTCTTTTCAAGGCGTTCCCCTCGGGGGCTTCAGAACTCCTCACCACAGTGGACAGAGCGTCAATACTGAGTGGCATAGCAACAGTTCTGGGGCCTCTTGGGCTTCACCGCAAGAAAGCCATGGTAATAAGAGAACTTGTTTCTGTGCTCATTGGGGGTCTCGTGGAGGCGCGAACACGAGGAGCAGCGGATATGGGCATCCATCCTGCTGCTGGACTGGTCTCGTTGGCTTCAGGGGGAGGGTCAGCTGGCGGCGTCATGGCCTTGGATCTTGGGGAGGGCGATGTTGAACAAGGAATCGATGCGCTGTTGGGTCTGTTGTGCAGGTCTTACGGCATTATAGGCTACGACATGGCGAGGAAACCTGGAGCTGACGGAAAGGAGGCTGATGACTCTGATGAGGCAGTGATTGCCAGGATACGCGGTCAGTCTGCGGCGAGATTCTTTGGCTTTCCCGATGTGAAGCTCAACATCCTGAGAGCATGCATCAACTTTTCGGAAGCGCTGCCGGACTTTGATGGAGTTCTACGATTCTCGAGCGATCTCCTGCGAACGGCTGGTTCAGGGGTGGCTCCTGGACCCCGAAGAGAAGATGCATCACCGATGTTGCATCGAGACGAACAAGTGCGGTTAACCACCAACATTTCGAGAACATCGAACCTTGTTCAGCGACTGGGTTACTCGGATCTGGCAGCGGAATACTGGGATGAGTTCTTTGTCCGAAACATCAAGCTTGAGCCCTCACCGAACAGCAAAACGCCTATACCACATGAGAGGAACATCCTCCCCGGTGCCACCGCCAGTCGAGCATCGCAGGATGTGGACCCTTTCATCTACAACCCCTTCCTCAAGAAGCCTGATGAGATGGTGAATCAGACGCTTGTGGCTGACGAAGATGCCACATTCAAGATCACCCTTCAGAACCCCTATGATATCGAGGTGGACGTTGAAAACATCCAGCTCGCTTCAGAGGGTGCGGCGTTTGAGGCAGTTCCCGAGGCAACAATTGTCGGGCCTTATCGCACCCAGGTAATACGGTTAAGAGGACGCGCCAAGGAGGCGGGTACTGTCACCATCACCGGGGCTCTGATCAAGGTCCGAGGCTGCCGCGAGAGACGCTTTCCCACATTTTCCATGCCATGGACTCCCAAGCAGGATGCCAAGGTCAAGGCCAAGGGTTTGGCGGCACTTGAGGAAGCCGTCACGACGGTCCAGCCTTTCGCTCCCAAGCTAGAGACGGAATCACTGAGTCTCACGGCCATTCAGGCACAGCCGCTGGTTGTGGTCAAGTCGACGACTCTGGCACAGTCCTCGCTCATGATCCTGGAAGGCGAGAGACAAGTGTTTAAAGTAACGCTGCAGAACCTCTCTGAAACGGCTGTGGACTTTATGCTCTTCTCCTTCAAGGACTCTACACAGGAGCAGCTTCAAGCGGCTATCAACAACCGAGATGCAACAACGGCTGAGCTGTACGAGTATGAGCTGGCATTAATGAAGAGGCAGGCACTGCGGCTTCCAAAGAACCAAAAGGGCCGCAACATTGCACCTGGTGGAGAGGCGACGTTTGAGTTTGAGATTCTCGGCAAGCCAGGGTTGACATGGGCGGCGATCCAGGTCGATTACACTCATCTCGGATGCCCTCAGAACGAGATCACTGAGCAGTTCTACACGCGGCAGGTTTCGTTGGACCTGACGGTTACTGTCAATGCCAGTGTTGAGCTTTCTCGTATCGACGCTCTGCCGGTGCACGGCGAGATTCCGCAGCCTTTCTGGGATCGCCTGGGCAGTTCAGTCGCGGCCAAGGCTGATGAGTACTGTCTGGTGTCTGTTGATCTGCGTAATGCTTGGCCGAGTCAGATGGCGATCCACCTAGAAAGTGATGACGGGGTTTCCGTGGAAGAGGACATTCTTCCCGGAAACACCAGCCGTGTCATCCTTCCTGTCAAGAGAGTATACCTGGAGGACCCTCATGCGACAATACCAACACTCAACCCCTCCCGGAACCGGCAGTTTGTGGTGAGCGCCAGCAAGATCTCTCCCGAGATGGAGCGAGCGAACCGTGAAGCCTTCTGGTATAGGGAGAGGATCCTAGGATGTCTCAGGGCGACGTGGAAGACGCTGTCGCTGCCTAAGAGGAGCGGCACGATCGACCTGAGAAACATCAGATTGACGACGCGGATGATTGAGGCGATCAAGGTGGACGAGGTTGATATCCAGATCTCGGTCGAGGATGCCAATGGAGAGGCCGCCGAGAAGGACGTGGCATACGTGGATGAGTTTATGCTGCTCAAGGTGCGCGTCACCAACCGGACGTCTCAGCCCATCTATCCTCTGGTCAGGATCTTGCCGGCGCTGTGTCACAGACCAGCCAATGTTGCCCTAGAGTTTACACGCAAAATTGCGTGGAACGGCACACTACAGCAACCGATGCCCATGCTAGAGGGCCATCAAAGCGCCGAGGTATCACTGGGCATGACGGTGCTCTGCCGAGGCGAGTTTGAGATCTCGGCTTCAGTAGAAGAAGTGCAAATCTGGGAAGAGCCAGAGGCGCTCAAGTCGCCGACACGACCTCGATCCGAGACTCAGACCATGATGGACGCAGCGCTGGGAGTCAAGGAGAGACGGATGTGGCATTCGAGGCAGCCGTGTGTGCTCAAGACAAGAGATCGAAAGTAGAGGAAGTATACTTGGGTTATCTATCAATGAGGATTCAAGCGAGCGAGACTGGAGTTTATGCTGGAGACGAACGACGAGGCTTTAATAGAGCGAGCGAGCGAGCGAGTGATTGAGATGGGAAGTGCATACCATTGGGTGGAGTAGATATCAGCGGGGGAAAAGACCATGTAGCGGACGATCAATATTACATTACTCCAACCAATGTGCATCTATGTCTTGTTTGTAGGTAGTTGATGTTGACATGACACGCATTGAGACATTGTGTGAAATACCCTGCAGTAGCGTCACCCAGATCTGCAACCTTCTAGAAGCCATCGTAGTGTATCCGTAGGTCGCCACTTTTTAGTCTTGATAGCGCAATTTTCACGCCCGAGAAAAATAATGAGCACCAGAATTAATTCCCTTTTGCACTAACTCGACTATTTTTTAATCCGATCACCTGATAGGACAAAGTCTTCCCGTACCTACGGGAGTTTAACGGGGGTTTCAACGGTCATCTTGATGCCGAGTCAGCACCGGCTTGTGGCGGCAAAAGTTTGGTTTGGTTTGCCGACGCCGGAAGACTTATCAGGGTCATCATCTTTTTTTCTTACGGCGGGTTGAGTTTCGGTGAGAACTATTTTGTCTTTTTGTTATCTTTGTGTGTTCCCATAAACAATTTTTACGGACGACATGGCCACTGGGGAATCCGAGGCCGCTTCGGCCAAGACCCCGAAGCGCATCCTCTTCATCGACGCCTACGACTCCTTCACCAACAACATCGTCTCCCTGCTGAGGACCATCCTCGGCGCTGACGTCTTTGTCGTGAGGATCGACCTCTCGGTTGTCGAAAAGACCGGGGACCATGAGGAGGCGACGCCCACCAGGTGGACCGAGGCCGAGTTTGTCGACAACCTCGCTCAGTTTGACGCCGTCGTCTGCGGGCCCGGTCCCGGTTCGCCGCTCAACCCGGATGATGTTGGGGCCTTCAACCTGCTGTGGAAGCTGCCCGAGGAGCTGCAGGTGCCGGTGCTGGGCATCTGTCTTGGCTTCCAGAGCCTTGTCGCGGCCCACGGCGGTGCTGTCCGTCGGCTGAAGAGGGGTCTGCACGGCATGGTGAGGGAGATTGAGCACCGCGACGATGCTGAGGGGGACATCTTCCAGGGGGTCCCGTCCTTCAAGGCGACGCTGTATCACAGCTTGTGTGCCGACATTGGACAGGATGACGCAGAGTGGCAGCACGAGGACCGATGGAAGCCTTCGACGTCGGCGCCGCAGCTACTTCCCCTGGCGTGGACCATGGAGACTCGGGAGGATGGTCGAAAGGAGCGCATCCTCGAGGCTGTGAGACACGTCACGAAGCCCATCTGGGGTTTGCAGTATCACCCGGAGTCGGTGTGCACTGAGAATGCTGCAAAGGGCGTGCTGGTCAACTGGTTCCATGCGGCGCTGCAGTGGAACAAGGTCCATGGACGACGGACTCAAGGGCCGCTGTTGGAGATTCAGACGCTGTCGCCGCCGAACCATCTCGAGTCTGTGGCTACGCATAGGGAAAGGTCAAGGGAGGGCTGGTGGTCTGGAACGGCTTCGCTGAGGGATTATGGGAGAGACTGCGAGTACACCCATCGTGCGTTGCCTCTGCCGCAGGGCGTTGGTGTGCCCGAGATTGTCGAGATGCTTGGTCTGGCAAGGGGTGAGTCTGTCATCCTCGACTCATCGAGCTCCAAGAATGGAGATGCTCTCGCCGTGAGCAGCATCGTGGCTCTCGAGGTGGAAACAGCGCTGCGACTCGAGCATAGCGTATCCGATGACCACGTCACGGTTCGACTTCCCGGAACAGCTGGCAGCGAGGACCAGATCGAGAGTGTCGACCTCGAGGATGGCACCGTCAATGTGTGGGAGGTCATCTCGGACTTTTGGGAGGCGAGGAGCCACCCCCCTAACTTTGACAAGTCTAGCTCGACGTTCAAGGGTGGATTCATGGGCTTCATCACTTATGAGATGGGATTGTATGGACTGGAGAAGAAGCTGGTGCCGGGAGACAGGGGCCACAAGAGACCTGATATCTGCTTGGCTTGGGTAACCAAGAGCATCGTCTTGGACCATCGAGCTGGTGTTGCTTATATCCAGAACTTGAGGCCGCGGGGTTCGGACGATACATGGCTTGAAGTGACGACGAACAAGATTAAAACTTCAGGGGTTTGGGAGAATTCAGCATCAAATATTCGCAACGGACACACCAACGGCAACTCTGTCAAGGTGAGGAACGACAGACTCAGCATCACCACACCGCAGCGCGACAGATACGAAGAGCAGGTCCGGGTCTGTCAAGACTTTATCGCAGCGGGGGATTCTTATGAGCTTTGTCTCACGTCGCAGACGACCATGGCGAGGCCGAGAGTGAGCGGAGGAGAATACGGTGGAAGCAGCCCCTGGACAATCTACCAGACGCTGCGGAATCGACAACCGGCCCCTTTCGGCTCATTCATCCGTCTCGGTGGCGCGACCATGCTGAGCTGCTCCCCTGAACGGTTCCTCCGGCATGACAGTAACGGATTGTGCTCCATGCGACCCATGAAGGGTACCGTCCGCAAGTCAGAGGCCGTTTCGACGCTGGCGCAGGCTGAGAAGATCCTCCACGTGCCCAAGGAAGTGGCCGAGAACCTCATGATTGTCGATCTCGTTCGGCACGATCTGCACGGTGTCTGCGGTGTTGGAAATGTCACTGTCCCGGACTTGATGAAGGTGGAGGAGTATGCGACCGTGTTCCAGATGATCACCGTTGTCAACGGCCAACTTCCTCGACAAGGCCACAAGACAGACAGTGCCCGGCGCAGCAGCTTGACTTCTCACTGCCCGTATACGGGTCTTGATGCATTGGCTGCGGCTCTCCCCCCTGGAAGCATGACGGGAGCGCCCAAGAAGCGCAGCTGCGAGATCCTGCAGGTAATTGAAGGTCACCAGGAGCGAAGCCTGTACTCGGGTGTTGTGGGATACATGGACGTCACGGGCGCTGGAGACTGGAGCGTGACGATCCGCACCATGTCTCGCTGGGACGACGAGGAAGCTCCCCCTGAAGAAGGCGAGACGGAGCCGAGAGAGGTTTGGAGGATCGGAGCTGGTGGTGCGGTGACGATCCTCAGCACGCCTGAAGGAGAGAGGGACGAGATGTTTACCAAGCTCGCTGGTCCTCTTGGTGTATTCCGAGACGCGGCTTAGATTGTTGGTTGGGAAAAGGGGAGGCTATTTGGGATTTACCCCTGAATCAAGGGGGAGGAGGGTATTTGATATTGGGCATTGACTTTGGACATGATACCTCAACGTACACATCGTCGGAGTTTTTTTTTTTTGGGATTCGGATTTCAACAGCATTAGACAAAGAGACGACGCAAGCAACGGGATAAGGGATAGGTAACGGGAACAAGTAAAAGAGTAAAAAAAGAGACATATATATCATGGTAACGAGAACTTCTACCATTGATGATAAACTAGAAACCACCACCTCCATTTGTCATCGCCCTGAGACCCAGAATTTCACCCATCAATCATGGATAATCTTGACACTGACGTTGTAAGAACCCGCTGAATGCCGAAAAAACAAGGTCATCTTCCCCCTTCCTTTGATCGTACACGCCATTGCACAGGCGATTATTCTCCTCTTCTTATCCTACCACGCTTGCTTCTGGCGTCAAATCATGCTCTTTTTTGCGCGTTCTTGGAGTTTGCGCGCGCGCATCTAAAAGTCTTGCTCCTCGTGGAAGAACATGCCGAAGCTGATGATGGTGCCGTAGATGAGTAGACCTCCGACTACGGACATGATCATGGCTTGAATCTCGATGAGGCCAGAGTGCGCGAGGACAACGGGTAGGGCTATAGACAGTTAGCAATCAACGAAAACACCCCTGTTGCTGACAGGCGCAGCATCTCGACATACCAATTCCCATGACCACAAAGAAACCCGTAAAGAAGCGTCCGAGATCCTGAACGGCGGCGCCGGAGCTCTCGACAAAGTCGTCCGGGTTGGCGCAGTGGCCGCAGATCCAGTTGGGGATGGGAGCGATGACATAGGTGGCGACGACGAGGAGAGGGTAGTAGACCTTCCAGAGGGCGCAGGAGAGGATGACGAGGAGGAACCCGACGGCGAGGACGAAGGAGAGGGCGATGATGGTCTTGAGGCCGGCGGTCGGCATCTTGGGCGATGGAGGGGAGGGGGGTTGTTGTTGGAAGTCTGGTGGTTTCGGCGATGTCGGCGAGCTTCCCCGCGGGGGAAGAGGAGGAAGAAGCAGTCGAAGCGAGGGGGTGAGAAGGTGTTTTGCTTAAACCTGGGATTGAGAGGTTATTCGCACGCGACACGAGAGAGAGAGACGTTGGCGGAGAGAGAGTTGCGCGGCTGGACAAGGCAGATTCCAAAGGATGGGTGATGCTATCGCAGCTGTCAAGTAAAGTCGACAGGTACGTACTCGGGCACGCGCCAGGTGACGCACCTAAAC
This sequence comes from Fusarium protoensiforme, assembly GCA_011320165.1. Lineage (NCBI taxonomy): Eukaryota > Fungi > Ascomycota > Sordariomycetes > Hypocreales > Nectriaceae > Fusarium > Fusarium protoensiforme. Next base: position 2,715 of record JAANQP010000345.1, on the reverse strand, counting down.
CACCTAGAGCCGCGGTGAGTGGGCGGCTGGGGTGCGTCAGCGCCGGAGAAACCATTCTCCCGGAGAACCAAGCCTCGTCTCAAGTGGGAAAGCGGTGAGGATGCACCCCCTGGTCAGCAGAGTCAAGGATTGGCGCGCGGCAGGACCATGTGGGTCCTTTCCCTGTCGAAGACCAGAAAAAAAAGATTGAGGTCGGTTTTTTTTTCTATCAAGGCCCCGCTGTCCAATCTTTTGTTTCTACTACATCTTCTCGTCTCTTTTGGCAGAGAACGAATAGATCGATACGTCAACGGGTACGAGACCGGATTGCACGTCTGTGCTGCAAAGGCTTTTAGTCGGAACTTCCTCAGGTCTTAAAGACCTGCAAACGCATCATCACAATGGCCTCCGACGAGATTATCTGGCAGATCATCAACCAGCAGTTCTGCTCCTTCAAGCTAAAGTACGAACACCTGGCCTCTCATTGAGGCTCTCCTAGACACCAGGAGTGAAAGCGCCATCATACTAATCTTCCACAGAACTGAAAAGAAGCAAAACTTCTGCCGCAACGAGCACAACGTCACCGGCCTCTGCAACCGCCAGTCATGCCCTCTCGCAAACTCGCGCTACGCCACGGTGCGCCAGCACCCGACCAAGCAGACCCTGTACCTCTACATGAAGACGATTGAGCGTGCGCACCTGCCCTCCAAGATGTGGGAGCGCATCAAGCTGTCCAACAACTACAACAAGGCCCTCGAGCAGATCGACCAGCGCCTCATCTACTGGCCCAAGTTCCTCATCCACAAGTGCAAGCAGCGCCTCACCCGCCTGACCCAGGTGCAGATCCGCATGCGACGCATCGCCGCCGAGGAGGAGCGCCTGGGTGAGAAGCTCGTGCCCAAGCTGGCACCCAAGGTCAAGCACCGTGAACAGGCCCGAGAGCGCAAGGCCGAGGCGGCTGCCAAGCTGGAGCGCACCATTGAGCGCGAGCTGGTTGAGCGTCTGCGACAGGGCGCCTACGGTGACCAGCCTCTCAACGTCAGCGAGGACATCTGGAAGAAGGTTCTCAACGCCATGGAGCGTGATGGCCAGGGTCAGCGTGATAAGGACATGGACAAGGGTCTCGCCGAGAATGGTGAGGAGGCCGAGTGGAGCAGCGAGGAGGAGGAGGAGGACAACCTCGAGAACCAGGTCGAGTACGTTTCGGATCTTGATGAGAGTGAGGAGGAGCTCGCCGACCTCGAGGACTGGCTCGGCAGCGATGACGATGAGGAAGAGGAGGATGATGATGACGACGACAGCGAAGAGTCCGAGACAGAGAAGGCCGGCAACAAGCGAAAGCGCGGACGTGCCATCAAGATGAAGAACAAGCGGACCAAGCAAGAGGAGAAGGAGAAGCTCACCCTCACCAACGAGCTGGCGTGGTGATTGGGACCGGTCACCAGAGTCTATCTGAAAAGTGAAGCCTCGGCGTTTGAGGAGTTTGCGTTTCTAAAAGAAAAAAGGGCGAGGAAGAGTTAACTACTTTTTACTTTGTTATTCTCCTCGTGGGATATATACATGATTTTTTTTATAGCTGAGCCAGGGTAATTAGGTCAGGCCAGCATTCAAATACCAGACAGATTGCCATTTGACTTTTCACTCTTTCTTTCATTTGCTGTGATGTGATGTGATGTGAAGTCCTATTGAGGCTGATTTTGTACTACCTATATCGGTCAAGGACTACCAGTCCTACCCTACAGCGACACCCCTGTCACTTTGCGCCGCAGTGCATTTTAGCTCAGGCAGCTATGAAACCCCCCGGCAAAGCCCACTAAACGTCACCGGTTCACCGTCCCTCCATTCATCTCTCTCCCCTCTTTAAACCTCCAAGCGCAGTTCCTTTCTACCATCTACAATTTCCGTGTGTCTTTCTCCCACACTCGAACTACGTACGGCAGCTGGCTGCAGATTCAACACACTGCGCCAGAGAGATAAAAACATCATATTCACACCCAATAAGCCCAACGGCGACCCAATCCCAGCCGCTGGGCATCGAGACGACCTCCCCCTTTGGCTTACTCTCACGAGATCGAAAACGAAACCCTCACATCGCACTCTAAACCGACAACAATGGCCTCTTGGTACTCCAACCTCGTCCAAAAGACGTCGTCCCAGATCTCGTCCCTCCGCCAGAACCTCCTCTCAGGCGACGCCGACGGCGACACCGAAGACGACACCCACGTCTGCCGCGTCCTCCGCGGCTACTACGCCGAGAAGGGCCGCCCCCTCCCAGCCTGGCTTCCCCCGGACCCCAAGGCTCCCCAGCAGCAGCCGCAGCCCATGCTCGTCAGTAACCCGGCCGGCGCGGGTGCGAGGTACGGAGGTTTGGGTCCCGCGCCGCAGCCCGCCGGCGGGTTAAGCAGCCTGTGGGATAACGGTCCCGCGCAGCAGCAGCAACAGGCGCCGCAGAGTCTGAGGGCTGGAGGTGGGAGGACACCTGCTGCGCTGCAGCCTGGTGGAGGGGACATACAGCGCAGGCCGCTACCGGGTCAGAGGGGTGCGAGCTATCAGCAGACCGCGGGGAGACCAGAGGTTGCGAGCGTGCCGCCCGCGGGTGCCGCTGGGGGTGGATCAGCGCAGGAGAGGTTGCGGCAGAGGCTCTGGGGAGGATCGAGGACGACGAGTCCTTCTTCGCAGACTGGGAATCAGGGACCGTTCCAGCCCCCTGCTGCTGGAGGAGGTGGGGGTGGAGGT
>JAANQP010000344.1:0-79821 GCA_011320165.1 Fusarium protoensiforme | reverse complement strand
AGATAAGATATATCCCTTTAAACCGCTGCTGATATCCTAACCCCAACCCCAGAGAGATATTTGCAGTGAATCGCAGTACACGAACAATAAATCCAGCACTTGACTCTTCGAAAAGGGAGTCGACCCATGTGTAACAAGCTGGAGAACCGAATTACTGCTCTTGTGCGTGCTTGACCAGGCGCTGAGTTGCAGTCTCGGTCTTGTGGAATCGCCAGGGCTTGACCTTTCGTTCAAACAGTTCGTCCAATTCGGCAGCCGATCGCCTAGTGATTGATTTTAGTTGAGGCCTTCGTGAAAGTGCTCGAAAGCTTACCCAGCAACTTCGGGGATCAAGAACCACATTCCGATGACGAAGGGAAGGCCAACGCCGGCGTAGAAGAAGCCAGTCTTGAACCCCCAGTTCCACTTATTAGCGTTCACCATGTATGGTGTGAGAACGGACATGATGAGCCCTCCGAGGGAGTTGGCTGAGGCGGCAAAGCCCGATGTGTAAGGGCGGAGGCGCTGTGAGGATATCTCGCCGATGAAGCCCCAGCCAGCAGCACCATTGGCAGCAATACCAATGTCTGACACAGGAGATTAGCATGGCGAATAGTCTCAAGACAAAAGAAGATGACTTACTCCAGAAGCATGTGAATAGGACAAAGATATATGTAGTGGCTCCGACTTGAGGGGCAACTCCAAGGATGCCGACAACAACACATGTCACCCACATCATGGTTGTTGCAATACAAGCCATCAGACGCCGACCAAGCCAGTCAACCAGGAAGACTGCAGCGACGACCGTGACTATCTGGAGAGACGTAGTGATGGCCTTGATGGAGAAGGGGTCTGAAAGACCGGCCTGCTGGAAGAAGTAAGTACCAAAGGTGCCGAAGAGGGCAAGACCGGTAAACTGCTGGGTCATAATAGTCCACAGGGCAGTCAGGGTTCGACGGCCATCAGTTCCGCGGAAGATGGCGGTCCAACTCTCCCTGCGCTGCTCCGCAGCAATAGCTCGCTCATGCTCAATGGCCAGTTCGAGGAGGTGATACTGATGGTCCACATCGTAATCGTCGACGCCGCGATGCAGCCAAGTAAGGACCTTCTTGGCTTGTTCCTCGCGACCAACAGTAGCAAGCCAAGCGGGAGACTCTGGGATGATGAGGTAGATGATGAACATGAGGCCGATCTGACCCCACTGAGTGTAGATAGGAGTCAGCCAGTTGTACGGGTGGAGCTTGCTCATGCGTTGAAGAGCGACATGAGTGAGGAAGGACCCAAGCGTCCACCAGAAGCTGTAACACATCAAGAGGCCACCTCGGATCCGAACAGGGGCGATTTCACTGATGTATCCGAGTACGGTCGCCTGGAGACAGCCGACTCCGTATCCTGCCAACATCTTTGCAACCAACCACACTCCCCAGTTCCTGGCCAGAGTCTCGGCCAGGACACTTGTAAGGAGGACAAACCAGAGCCAGTATAGGCCAACCTTTCGTCCAAACCGGGCATTGATGAAAGACACAGTTGTCTGGCCGATGATTTGGCCAACGCTCATACAGGCACCCCAGGCGCTAATAATGGGGGCGTCGAGATACTGTTTACCCTCGGCGTCGACTTTGGTCGCAAATTCTCGAACGAAGCCCTTGTTTGCAATGATGCTCGCGCTCATTCTACAGAAGCATCAGTCTCTGAATAGAGCTATCAATGAGATCGACACAGAGGCACTTACGCGACTTGGTATCCGTCAGTGGCGGCACTGAAGGCGGCCATGAAACAGATCAAGCTGGCGAGCTTGAACTTCTTGACGGTTTGCCAGTTGGTCAGCGTCTCGTAGCCAGAGGTTACCTGGCCCTTGGCGACGGCATCTTTGACGACCTCGCTCGGCTTGATGGGAGCTTCGACTTGATCGTCATGCTTGACAGTGGTATGGGTGGCCTTTTCGGCCGAAGAAGGCTTGGGCTCCGAGTTGTTGGCCATGGTGGAGACGGAGATGGATGGGGATGGCAGCTTTGGCTGATGAACAGGTTCCCAGAGTGCAGGCTTTTCGCCTCTTTTTGTAGTCAACGTGAAGAGCCTCCTCGAGTATCAGGCAGACCTGGCTAACCCAATTCTCATGGGCTGACTCTAGCCTGGGGTGTCGATCCGGGGTGCGGCCCACGGGGTATGGGGTTACAACTACTAGCTTTCCAGCGGGTGGTGGAGCTCGGATGCTTCCCCATGGGATGACGGGACGTCTAGACCAGTCCATCGGGTTCACTTTGGTGATCCGCCGAGCCGTGACAGTGATTCTGTTGGTGTAGGGAGGGATCGTTGAAGCTATTAATCTCGGTCCAAGATACACCGAGGGGAAAAGATGTGTCGGTTTGTGACCAGACGGACTTCTTGCCGGACATACTGGAAGAGAAAACCGCGTGAGAAAGGCGTGCGGAGTAGGTGCCCATTCGCCAAGAGGGCTCGTGTGATCAGTGCCCTTGTTGGTTGCTTGACCAACCGCGGGAGTTGAATGGAACGCTGTTTTAACAGGTAGGATTAGGGTAACTTAGCTATCAGACAAATTCCATTTGTCATTTGAACTTGGGCCTGAAGAACGAAGAACATTGAAGTAACTGCATTGAATCCTTCGATCGGCAAAAGGCACTGGGACCATCGGCTTGTAGGCTACCCAATGTACCCATCAACCCTGACAGATCAGCACCCAATGCCTCGACGTTGTCCTCCCGCTGAGCCCACATCATCCGAGCTTGCTGCTCCTCTACGCTTGACATCAGGTTGAGGGCCATACCGAGCGGGTGTGACCTTGTCATGGTCAGTCCGCGGGGAAGCAGGCGAGGATCATGGAGTAAAGAGGAGGCCAAGTGGTGCCAGGGTTTTCCGACAGGTTCTCCGACAACCCGAGTACGCGGGTTCGGTACTGCAACCCTCCATCACGAGTAGTTTCCCGACAGTTTCCCGACAGCCAAAGCTCGCTAGAGCCAGCGGTTGGAGGCGGAATTGGAAAGCGTTACTCGATTGAGAGGGAATTGCGGCCTCGAGTGAATGCTTGCCTTCAATCCCTCGGCAAGATTCTCTCCCTAGATCTAGCCCCAACTAATTCAGCTCTTGTTTCTACCATCGACCATTGCGGGGAATGACACCATCATGAGTACAGCGGAACTATATGTCGTCCAGCGATGTCCCATGACCCCTTGCTCAGCATCGTCCACAGCGGATGTCTAAACTACCTGGGTCATAATGCCGACGCCACGTGCAATCAATCCCATTATACCGGGTTTTGCTCCGGATCCTTCCATCGTAAGGGTCTCTGGCTGGTATTTTCTCGTCACGTCTTCTTTTCACTTGTTTCCGGGGCTCCCCATTTACGCCTCAGAGGATCTTTTATCATGGAAGCACATCGGTCAGTTGCAATTCCCCCTTTCCTGTGTTTTCGATGCTGATTGTCGCAAATAAGGCAATGCAATCAATAGACAAGCCCAGTTGAGTCTCGCCAAGTCATCAACGAGACTCTCTACTCCAAGTCCATCGACGGGGGGCAAGATTCTTCCGGCCACCGCCGGTTTGTACGCCCCGACCATTAGACACCATGGTGGAACGTTTTACATTGTCTGCACCAACGCCATCTTCCAGCGGGAGACTGGAGTGGTGGACAAGCACAACTTTGTCATTTCTACCGTAGACATTTGGAGGAGCACATGGAGTGACCCCGTCCACTTTGAGTTTGTGGGCATCGATCCAGACCTCTTTTTCGAAGCCGGCACCACATACATCACAGGATCCGCGACCCCAGGGCCTTGGACACGCATAAACTGCTTCGAACTTGATATCGAGACTGGCAGGGCCTTGTCGGAAGAGCGTACCATTTGGACAGGCACTGGAGGCGTTTACCCTGAAGGGCCACACATCTACAAACGCAACGGGTGGTACTATCTGCTCATTACTGAAGATGGTACTCATGTTACACATATGATCACCATGGCTCGGTCAAGAAGTATTTGGGGGCCCTACGAGCCATGTCCTCACAATCCTGTCCTCACTGCACGAGATACCGGCGAGTATATCCAACACGCTGGCCATGGTGATCTGTTTCAAGACCATGATGGTCAATGGTGGGCTGTGTGTCTGGGCGTTCGGAAAGATTTGCAGGGGAGATACGCCATGAGCAGGGAAGCCTTCTTGACACCTGCTGAATGGAAGGGTGAATGGCCTTCCTTGAAGACCGTCAAGCTATGCCCCGATGTTGTGACTTGCAAAAGTGAAGGCTCTTCACTCTCTGTGGGACTAGGCGTGGACTATGTCTACATACGAGACGCTTCTTTGGATCACTATCAGTTCGGCGAACCCAACTCGAATATCACACTGACAGCGTCCTCTGTAGATTTATCTGATCCTCAAGGCTCTCCTTCGTTTGTTGGGAAGAGGCAAAGACTGTTGCAGGGAACAAGCGGCGTTGTGGTTGCTAATATATCCGAAAGCTGGGCATCTGTCAACGTCAAGTGCGGTCTGGCCTACTACAAGGATGAACATCGACACTTTCGCATCTTTTTCGACGCCTCCAATACCTCGGTGGTCTTCGAAGAGAAGAACAAGGCCCAAGAAATTACGAAAACAACCCGACACACTTTGGAAAGAGTTCCCGAGAAGGTTTCGTTGCCGATGAAGTACACAGAGCAAGAGTTTCACTTGCTGTACGCCCTCAACTCCGGATCCGAGAAGGATTGGATAAGACTCGCTGTTATTGATACGTTGGATATGACAGATCCAGACTTTGTAGGACCGGTCATTGGGGTTTTTGCAGTGGCTGATACAGACGGACTCGAGGTTGAGTTTCAAGATTTCCAGTGTGACTGAAGTTCAGGGGAAAGAAGAGATCGTGTCGTAGTAGACCGAGCGCTAAGAGGACAGTTTATTGGAATTCTAGTGTTGCTCTCATAGGCATTACCGTAGTGAGTTAGACAAAGGACACTTGATGGCACTTTGGAACATCCATCATTTCATCTTAACATGCATCTGTTGTCGGTTCACGCGAGGTGTCAAAGGCAAGATTAAGCGCAAGGATTCGGCTGGTGCCCCGGCACAACAAAATGATCCCCGAGCCACTATTTATCCAGCCAATTGTTTTCTTCGATATCTTTAGCCGAGCGCCATATGTGCTGATGAGGCAGAGGTTTTCCCGGACCGCTCAGATGATCTTGGGCGCTTCGCCTTCCCCGCCAAAGAATTTCTCCGATTTCTCCGTGTTAGTGCTTCCATCTGGGGGATGCGGAAGCGGATTGGGTCAGACATCCTATCTGTGGATCATCATGGACCGAGAAGCATGTTACATGCTATGAGATGACCTGTGTGTTTGCTGTATGGGCCGTCTGATGAGATATTTAAGTACCGTGTCTCCTCTCCTAAGGCTTATTGTCTGCTACGAGAGAAGAACGACTGTATAAGCTACGCCAATTACACACCAGTCTCCATCGCGTTCGCCCATAATGAAAGCTGATGAGGTCCATGGCCCGTCGTCTACACCAGCAAGCTCGTTGAGTGCTGGAGCCAAGCCGATGCCGGGTGATGTTTCTCTCAACGACAAAGAAGCGTTTCTGGACCACCTTGTATCAAAGCTTAGTGTTGAAGAACTAGGTAACTTTTTTCCTTTTGTCTGGCTATTAGGGATGTATCGCTGATCATACAACTCAGCCTTTCAGCTTCCATTGATATCCGGCAATTGGATTGTTGGTCCGGACTCAGATTATAGTCTCTATGGTATACGGAATCGCGTGTTTGTTCTCAGTTCGTATAACGACATCCACTTTCGCAGACAATGTCCTCCATCTTGCTCCTGATGCTGGGCTTGGCGCCTTGGGTGACTGGTGGGTGTTCATCAAGCCCAACAACAACACACACCCCGAGTCATGTATGCTAACCTTTCTAAGGTATCCAACTTCCCGGTCTCAATTCAACTCTCTTCAGGCTTTAAATCTGGACAAATCGCGAAATAAGATTCCGCTTATGGCAACCGGCGAATGTCTTCACTCTGTCTGGTCAAACAAGCAAGCCGTTTTCCCTCAGGCCCTCGCCATGTCAAGCAGTTTCGACACCAATCTCGTCCACCGTATCGGGATCCACGCATGCTTTTCGCCAGTCCTTGATGTCGCCAAGGAGCCACGATACGGAAGAAGCCAGGGTACGGCAAGATCTCCAGTCGGTTCTACACTCGGTGGTGTCTGACGAGAAGTAGAAACTTTTGGCGAAGACTACGTCTTAGTCTCTTACATGGGCGTGGCCTATGCTTCTGGGCTGTCAAAGAACGGGTCCTTCTCTGACCCCGACGCCGTCGTCCCTGTCCTGAAGGTGCGTAGGCATCCTGTTTCCAAGGTCTCATGAGCTAAAACTCGCCCAATAAAGCACTTTGCCGGTCATGGTAGCCCAACAGGCGGCCTACATTCCAACTCGGCTGCTACGCGCGGCCGAAGAGAACTCCTCTCCGAGACACTTGTTCCATTTAAGGCTGCTCTGGATCTGGCGGGGGGAGTCAAGGGCCTTATGATGTTCGTCGCCATCTACAGGAAACAAGTCTATTGACCGAGCGCTAGGTAGCTAACAAAGCAACAGGTCATATACTGCGGTAGACGATGTGCCTGCGCATCTCGATTCGTTCTTGTACAAAAGGCTTGAGGAATGGGGTTACGAGGGTAGGTGGCTTAGACCTTCTCTGACCCAAATTACATCTGAGCTTAGCTAATGAAGGAGGATCACAGGCTTCGTTATATCTGATTGGAACGGTATGCTTGATAACACACTTCAGCGACCACTGTTCTAATACACAACAGGATTAGAAGAAACGGTGGACGGGCATTAAATTTCGACTTCGCCAGCTCATGCTATCCAACAATGGCTGAACCTTGGCGGTGGAATTTGTCTTTATGACTTCACACCCGATATCGTTGTCAACGTAAGGATACCCAGCCTCGAATACCATTTCCACTAACCTCAATAGTCGACAATTGAACTCGCCAACAATGGATCTGTCGAGCTCTCCACCTTGCAGAAGAGGGTCAGGAGAATCCTCGGGGTCAAATACGACCTTGGACTTTTCCATAACCCGTTTTTAACGGATAACATTGATCCCGACGCAATAACGCAATCTCATATCCCTTTGGCACTTGAAGCGGCCCAGAAGGCGATCGTGCTACTGGAGAACAGGGAAAAGACGCTCCCGATCAGCCCATCCGAGCGAACGGTCAGAAAAATTGCTCTTGTCGGCCCGTTCGCAGATACCTTCAACTTTGGATCATACAGTGGCACATGGGGAGCCAACCCGGGAGATCGTGCTAGTATCATTCGCCAGGGACTTCTCGATCACATCGCCAAATCCGCAGACCCAAAGATCGAGCTAGTCACTGCTTGGGGAGCGAACAGTTAGCAGTACAACGGGCAATACCCAATTCCTGGGTACCTCCTATCTGCCAAGGGCTCAGCAGGAGGACTCCAGGCAACGTACTACCACGACGCCAACTTCAAAGACGCCGTTTTCCAGGTTAAGGAGATCCCAAACAGAGACTGGGGCCTTTATCCGCCACTTGGACTTTCCTTCAACAACTTCAGCGCAGTTTGAGAGGGTGATCTTGAAGTTCCAGTCAGCAGCGATGTCAACGGATGGATTGGTGTAGCAGTCTCACCCAACACGTCTGCAAAGCTCTACCTTGATGGCACTCTTGGCGTAGAGTCAACCGAGGGCAAGACTGGAAACATGCTACGCGAAATCGAGCCGTACACGTACACTGTTTCCAACGGTAATGACGCGCCGCCTGGAGGGTCCGAGTTCCTGTTCAGACCCAACTCAAGGCATCAGATCCGTATAGAGTACCGCACTCGAGTAGAGCCAGGACTTAGGAAGGCGGCGGGCGTTTATTCCAAGGTGCAGTTCTGGTGGAATCTGGTTGACCGAAAAGACCCCGTTGAACAGGTGGGTTATTCTCCTATCCGCATCTAAACTCGATCACTAATAGCAATTATCATTTAGGCGAAGGAAGTCGCTTCCGATGCTGATTTGGTTATTCTTGTAGTTGGCGCAGCTTGGAACAGTAATGGAGAAAATGGCGACCGCGCAGCCCTAACTCTGTCGCGCGACCAGAGTAAGTTGACTCCGAGATAGGGTTTGGGTAGTCCTAACCATTCTTCCCAGCCAAGCTCGCCCAATCCGTGTTTTCTCTGGGGAAGCCTGTGGTCCATGTCCTTGAAGGCGGCCGGCCGTTCGCTATACCGGAGTTTTACGCCCAGTCTGCTGCCGTTCTAAGCACTGTTAGTTCTACCCCTCTCTCGTTTCTTTTCTTTGCTAACGATCATTGTCTTCAGTCCTCTCCGGGTCAAGCAGCAGGTCAAGCCATCGCCGATGTATTATTTGGAGCTTTCAACCCTGGGGGTCGACTCACAATCAGTGTTCCTTACGACGTCCTCAGGTGTATGTTTAGGTCTTGCAAATGCATGAAGAAGGACGAGAAAGTGTAATGGAACAGCAAGATAAAGGAAGACGATGGGATAGGCCAACCCACCCTGTCATTCCCGACAGGGATCATGATAAGCGTGCCCCATTATCGCCATCAGTCTCGGCGTTGAAGAAGGTTGAAGCAACTGGAAAGACAAAGAAAAGGGGGCAATGCAGGCCTATATAAATCCAAGATAGGCCACGGATATCAATAACCAGGCACGAAAATTCTTCACAAAGCCAGCCATCCTGACTGGCTTGCTGCTATCTTGAAGATAACAGACCAACCCCGGCTCACGAGACTGTCGCCCCATCCTTCCTATACAAGACTAGCCTCTAATTTGGCCTTATCGCCGCTTCTTCCGGTGGGGACTATATATTTCCCCGCCTTTTGTCCCTCCAAACTCAGTGACATAAGACATACATTGGTCAACACACCCCAGCCACGTTTCCTCCGTACTGCCTCAAAAGTGATGCCTCCACAGCGTCGTTCATGGGTCGGATGCTCTCGGTGCAAGCGTTTCAAGAAGAAGTGCAGTGAGGATCGACCTACTTGCCAGCGCTGCCGGACCGCCGGCGTGGCATGCGAGTATGGGGTTCACCTGAGATGGGGAGGGAGACCCTTCAATCGCTCTGCGTTTGGCAATTGTCTATCTCGGAATGAGTTGAGTGTTCAAAGACTAGGTAGGTGCTTCCCATCCAATCAACCTATACGAGCCGAGCTGACCCTGGCCTTAGATATCAGCCAGGATAACTTCATTTACGTCTCTCCCTCCACACCACAACCAGGCCCAGCTGCTGTCCCCGTCTCTTCCCCTGCTCCTACTCCCTCTCCCTCATCAAGTACCCTATCCAAAGAAACAGACAACAACGAGACATGTTCCTCAAGTTCATCAGAAGTCTCTCTCTTAAGCCCGGGAAAATCCTATGACCTAGTTCCCCGACGACGACAATTATCTCTACCACTCCCTGTCGGATACTTCAGCCACCTATCACCCCTCCACATGTCCGGTCTTCAATATTTCACCGAAAGAACCGTCAGAGCTCTCGCTCCTCATCCTCAAATCTTTGATGAGCTATGCGAGTTGATTCTTCCCATGGCCGTCTTCAACGACGCTCTATTACAGGGCATCGTCGCCCTCGCCGCCGTGCACAAACTGGCAAGCTGCCAGACGGGCGATGAGCAGGCCGCACAATCTCTCATCATAGAAGGCTTCCAAGCCCTCAGTTCAAGGTCTCTATGTCAGAGGCTCTCCGAATGCGACGACGACCGACAGCTCGTACCGCTGCTGGCGGCAGCAAGGACCTTGTTCGTCTGTGAGGTCTTTGCCGCCAATCCCAGCCGTGATCGATGGAGCATACACTTCCGGGGCGCGAGGGGGCTCATCTCTCGACTCCATGACAAGGGCCTCTCACAAAATCCGACAGATGAGCTACGCTTTCTGCTGCGCTGGTTCGACATGACCGAGTCGTTAGTTTGCCACGCTGCCAGTGACCTGGTGCCTGAACAAACAACGATCCCTACCCCCTCAACGCAGTCCTCCGATAGCGAGCCCGTGTACATTGACATGTACCTCGCACGCACAAGAGACCTCTTGGGCGTGTTCAAGGAGATTGCCCGGCTACAATATCGCAGTAACAAAGTCACAGAAGCAGAAGAAGCCGAGGTTTCATGGCTTCTGAGCTACCTTGAGGGCATCGTCGATCGAGACCGGGCCCATCCGCCACCGGTTCTTTCATTACGAGGTCGCGTCTTCTCACCACATGAGGTGAACGAATACCGTCTGTCAAACCAGGTGTGGCAGCTAACGGCTCTACTTCTAATCCACCGACGCCTCCGTCGCCTTCCCAGGTCCTCATCCACTGTCCAAGACCTAGTCCGTCGCATCCTCGAGGGCGCTGAGCGGATGACACTTCGGGACGGCCTCACGCCCGTAACTCTGCTCACACCTCCGCTGTTCTTTGCGGGGTGTGATGCCCTCGGACCTCATCGGGAGAGGGTGCAGCATCTGTTACATGGTGTTTCCAAATGCCTTGGGTTGCTCAACACGCAAAAAGCCCTCGACATCCTGGAAGATCACTGGGCAGTAGACGACGGTCATGATGATGAGTTGGCTGACATGTCACTACCCACGATTAGCGAGTTTCTACCATACTGAAAGGAGTCGACAACTTGTACTATTACTGATTGTCATGTTCAGTCTACGGTTACAGCAGGGAGCTGGTCTTTTACGTCTGGGTCAGTTGGAGTCTTTGTATTTAGCGCAGTGTTTCCACAAATATACAAGTCCTCGGCCCAGCGTGGGTCGAGGCACTCTTCACAGAGAAGGACCATCATTTCATTCAATGCAGTGATTTCTATCACATGATGCAAGGGGGCATATTCCCAGAGGGCCTCCCTCGAGCCAGCCAGTTATTCGGATTCTGCTAGTATTGGCACAAACTGGCCGAGTTTGGCAACTATCAACACGACATGACGCCTTAATCCTGGTCCACTGCAGGCACCTGTTGCGTCGCACAGTGGATGCCACCACCAATTATGGGAAGCGCGTTGATATATACCTGCACCACCTTGCGGTCTGGGTACAACTTCTGAAACAGGTTCAAGGCTTCCGCATCCCTCTCCTCATGGCCAAACTTGGGGATGATGAGTCCCCCATTGACCGGTAGGAAGTTGACGTACGAGGCGATGATGTCCCCGTCGACCACGTTCTTGAGCTTCCCCAAGTCTGGCTCCACACAGTCAATCAGTTCGATTGGTCTCCCCTTGGCGTCGGTAGCGCCGGTAATCTTTTCCCTGGCGTCGTTGTACGCCTCGACGTATCGTCCAGGGTTTGTTGGCGAAGGTTTGCTGAGGACGACCTTGCCCGAGCCGACAAATCGAGCAAGAGCGTCGACGTGGCAGTCGGTAGTATCCTTGTCGGTCTCTCCGGAGAGCCAAAGGAACTTCTCGACGCCGAGAACACGCGAAAGCTCAGCCTCAACTTCTTCCCTGCTGCGGCCGGGGTTACGGTTCTCGTTGAGCACCGCACTCTCAGCTGCCATGAAAGTACCCTCCCCATCAATGTCCATTCCACCGCCCTCAGCAACGAGGTTCACGGTCAGAGGCTCAGCACCTGTCATCTGATGAGCCGCAATGGACGCGATAGCCTCATCTCCGGATGGTCCGCGCTTGCCGCCCCAGTAGTTGAAGTTGAAGTTCACGCCACGGACAGTCTTTTCGTCCCGCGACTTGACAAAGATGGGGCCGAAATCCCGAATCCACAGGTGGCTTGTCTTGGGCTCGTTCACGACAGAGACACCCTTGCCTGCCAGAGCCTTGGCTTCCTCGAGGGTGTCTGGGCTAGCAAAGAGCGTGACAGGTTCAAACTCGGCAATGGCGTTGGCGATGGACGCGACTTCCTTCTGGGCTGCCAGTAGTAGGTCTCCACCAGTGACACAGGTGTTGTTGGGATAAGCCATGAGTGTGCACTTGTGGGGTGTAGTCTCGGCTGGCTGATACCAGTCGCTGGTGGAGGACGTCATGGTTGTTTAGTCTTTGGGGGTTGTATTTTAACAAGCGGGGACGGGGCTCAGGGCAGAAATAATCTTGGATGTTCCGAGGGCTTTCTACCTGCTCTAGACTGAGAATACTCCCTCTTTTGTAGTTCTTGGTTGGGAGATATGGTCAATAAGAGCGTCAACCCCAAGTTCCCGAATAGGAAGGTTGGGGCGACTTCAGTATCAACCCCGCCCAGATCAAGCCTTTCACGAGGACATGGGCGCCACACGATGTAATGAGAGCGCCTTATAGTGGAGGGCTAGTGAAGCACAAGTCAAAGGGCGTTGTTCTTGGTTGGTCATTGTATTGTTGTATTGGGCGAAACAGGTGATGGAGGGCCCCAGCTAGGGGGTATCAAAAAACGCCGGAATGGCTAAGGTAAGAACCCCGCCAAATCACACCCAAACCGTTCCGGTGTTTTTTGATACCCCGAGGCCCAGTAACAAGAGGAAATAGAGTGCCGCTCTATCGATTCCCTTTCGTAGCAAAGCAATCAGTCATGTGAGAGAGACATTCGTGAAAGCCAACCAATAGAAGCTGCGCAGAGACCTTCACCTGAGGGGCACTCTTTCTTCCCACCTTGACACCAATCCATGAATGGCACAGGTACTCATCCATGGAGTTTCCAGACTTCAGCTCACAGGGTCGGCCGAACTGTCCTTTTGGTGAACTATTTTTGTGATTCCGCGTCTAGTCGGCCTCAGCCAACCACACTTGAGCAACTGCTTGACTCAAATACAACGTCATGGTCTCCAGTGATAGCCAACCACCGTCGCTTTTCAAAGAGACAAAAGAACTTGTTGCTTGTCTAATCCATACAACTCCAGTACAAAGAAAAATGCAGACAATTGCTGTTGATGCTATACACTCGCGTCGCTTGCATCACCCCGTCAAGCCCCGGAACTCCAACAGTAACAACGTGTAACTCTCCTCACTTCCTCATAGCAAAGATGCTCAAGAATATGCTCCATCCGAATCCCACACACACAGCCACCAACACTCTCGATCGTACCGGAACCCAGAGGAAGTTGCAGACGGCCACCAGTGGCCAGATATGCCAGCCCGCTTTGACAAGAGGCCATAGCCTATCGCGGATGACGAGGAAAACCAGATTTGGGTGCGGTACACGGGCGATGTTTGTACAGATGAGAAAGACGGAGCCGCTGATGGCGAGGCCAATGGTCTGGTCGAGTACCAGCTTGGCCAGGATATTGCGCCATATTATATCAGGGCTGAGGTTAAGGCATGACCGCTTCTTTTCACGGACCACGGTATCGTCGTCCTTCTTCTCTTCCAGCTGCTTCGCGTCGCCTTGGATGCTGGGCAACACCTCGCCGCTAGGCTGGGAGCTGCCAGTGGGGAACCAGTCCTCGAGGACGAACTGAATGATGTTGCCGATCTGGGAGCCAATGAAGCCATAGACGGCAAACTCAAAGACCTGCTGCCAGTCAAAGGTGGACTGGCCGGGGGTGCTGTAGTGCTTGATGAGCTGGACGACCAGGTTGGCCGAGACCTTTATGGCCAGGGCCTGAAGGGCGAGGCGCAGGTTGAGGGCACGACGCATGGTGAGGAGGTGTAGATTATGCAGCCATGGAGGGATTCAAGGCCATGGAAATAGAGGCCATAGAGCGTGTGGCGGTCGTGGTGAGTGAGGCTGTTGTGTTGTGATTGATTGTGAGGGAGGTTGAGACTGGCTGTGCAGGGGCGCTCCTGGACGAATGAGAACAGCTGTCCCTTTTACGGGGCTGTGATGCTGAAAGCGGGTCTGTATTTCCCCATTGGGTAAGGCCCGATTGGATTGTTCTTCGCTTAAGAGGTGAAGCGCGTCAATTGATCAACCGCGAGGCGCTGTAACAGGAGAGGCTTGGCAGAAGAAGGGGAAATGTATGATGCTCACGTGTTTGACCCGTCTGGGCGCGGTGAATGGGTACTGGCTCATATACAGGAGAGGAGGGCATCTGAGGCGGTGGCGCTGAAAAAAGAGGGATTACAAAGCCACACAAACACATGAGATGAAATAGAACATACGGCGCTGCAGAACACTTCTTTGATGGATGGCAAAAATAAAAAAAGGGTTGATTTATTTCTATTTTGCGATAATTGTGTGACTATACAATGGTTAGTGATGAGATGCCAAAAAGAACATCTGGAAGTGTAGGGTAGCTCAGCTGCCACAAACGCCAAAAAGTGTGGACAACAGTGGAATCAAACCACCAACTTTGGACGAACAGGGAATCGAACCCTGGACCACTCCCATTCTAGACAAGTTCTTTAGAAGAAACATGCTAAGGGAGTATTATACCACTAAACCATTCGCCCGAATGGATGTTGATCCGCTTTCCAAATGGCCCTTGAGAGGAACGCTGACTGTGCGGGAACCATGATTCAGGCGCAAGGATATCATTCAGTTAGGTAGACAAACAGTAACCAACTGCCAACAGACGAAACAAAAACTTGGAGACTGATAGCAATCGCCGTTGCTTAATGCTCCAACACCGATAGACAAGTAACCAACCAAGACGATATGCCCTACATGCCGCCACCAACACTCCACAGTCAATAACAAAACGAGGACAAAGACAACACTTCATCCAACACTCTTCAACTTTTCCTATTCTCAGTCCCAAAACCTGACCAACCCATTCTCCGAAAACTCATCAAAAAAGCGGGGAAGAGGAGTAGTTGGCGCCTCTTCCAGGTCTGGGTAAAACTCACCAGCGTAGTCCTTCACAAACCCATCAACTCCAGACCAATCGTCATGCCACCTCTGTGATCTCCGTTGGGAGCGAGCGAACAGAGGAAAAATGACCTTTTTGTGAAGAAGCCGACCTTGGAGTTGAAGACACTCCATGGTGGGGAAGTGATGCTCAGGATACATCTTCCCATTGTCAAAGAACACCCATGCTCGTTGCCGATAAATGGAGCGTTGAAGATGAGAAAGCTCCTCAAACGACTCCTCCTTGTCGATGTACTCTGATGGGAGAGGAATCTCCCATCTGAGATTCTCCCACTGGCCTGGGCCCTCCGTCTCATTGTTGCCTGACATATCTGACGTTGGGATAATGTCACCAATAGAAACTAACTGGGAAAAGCTTGCCTGCTCTTCCTCGAACAGGCTGAACCACTCCTTCAACTGAAGGTGTTGGTTCTGCTCTGTGGAGCTGAGCAGATTGGTCACAAGGTCAAAGCCAAAGAGGGCTAGGTGGTTGGCAATCCCGGGATTTGTCTTTGCCCCGTTCCCATTCATATCGTTGAAGTAGGCCAAGTGGCTGAAGCCACAATTGTCAGGGAACATCAGGCTAGTGTGATTGGGGGTGGTGGAGGGGGCATCGGGCAGCCAAGAGTTGGCACAATGGGCAAACATTGCACCATATAGGCTCTTGACGTATTCGTGAACGCAAAGAATCCCCTCACACTCCCAAGGTTGGAGGCGGTTGATTGCATCTTTGAAAATGTCCTCACACTGATGTGATGCCTGCTCAAGATTTTGGAGACGGGGGCGGAGGACCTGGCACATAATCTCGTACTTCAAGAATGCCGCAACAAGTCTCTCTCTTTCGGATACGGAGAGTCTCCAGAAGAGGGCCTCATCGTGGCTGCTAAATGTCGTCTCTCCGAGCACTCTGTTCTTAAAGTAAGACCGAGGCTCGCCAGGAGAAAGACTTGGCAGGAAAAGATAGGTACTTGTTGGGCAGGGAGAAGTGGCCTTTGCGAGGTAGTCTTCGATGAAAATTGAGAGGCGATCTAGTAGGGATTCCACCTTGGGGTTTTCAAGACCCTGGCCGCCTTCAGAGTATTGATGTGTGAGCTGTGACAATGCCCAAGATTGAATGTGTGAATCGATCAAGGTTGTGTCATCGCCACCAGGGAAGTAGAGAACTCCTAGGAGGTCTTGGAAAAGGCGAAATGCCATATCATTCGGTGCAGAGAACTTGAGGCGCTTTCCTTGACGTTCCTCTGAGTTGGAGGGAGGCTCATAGCAAGACCTCTTCAGGCTTTGTCGGTTGCAGGTAGAGGCGTTCATGCTGGCGAAATGTATCGGATGAAGTGTTATAGTGTGAAAAGAATAAGTGCTTCCGTGAGTTTGAGAATGTAGCTTGGAGCTCGAAGGAGAGAAAGACCAAAGTGATGAAATAGAATGAGGTGTGGTTGACGATCCTGGAGATCTGCTCAAGTGTTTGAAGAGAGACAGGCTATGAGATGTGTGAGCTGAATAGAACAGTGGTCAAGTGGTTTGAAGAAGAAGAGAATTGAATTAGAAGAACTGGGGGCAGAGGGGGCTTTAAGTAGACGTTTCTTCTCTTCAGATCACTCAACATGCCGCGTAATGGAAGAGAATAGAATGGATCGGAGGGATATAACAACCCCTCCAAACTCCGGATGACTCCTTCTTTGACTTTAGCAATGTAAACAATGACGCAGTGTAGGCAGGCAGCAATTCTCAGCAATTCATTGTTGATTATTGCGACGCGTCTCTAGAAAAGGGAGTCAACAAAGAAGATGGTCCTTGACATATGCAGATGTTCAAACCCAATGTAGTAAAACACCGTGTTAGCCCGGGTCGGTTCTCATGGGCTCTCTGACACACCCC
Organism: Fusarium protoensiforme; assembly: GCA_011320165.1. NCBI lineage: Eukaryota > Fungi > Ascomycota > Sordariomycetes > Hypocreales > Nectriaceae > Fusarium > Fusarium protoensiforme. Next base: position 63,240 of record JAANQP010000344.1, on the reverse strand, counting down.
CGAAGAAATAAGGGCGGCTCCGATAGAATCGAGGCGAAAAATGCCCGTAGAAGATCCCGTTTCAATGTTTTGTAACGTGCTCCCAATTCCTTGGCTCAACTGGCTAGTAGGGGTGGGTAGTTTCCCAAGATGATTTAATTGATATCATCTTATTACATGAGAGATGATTCTACACAGTGAAATTAACCATGAACTGGCTGCGTACACGGGTTGTGATCTATCGTCTCGTGATAGGATCTGAACTAAACAGCTTGAGGGCTTGTTGGTCAACTATTGTGATTATCCCTCATCCTAGCAGAAAGCCCCCGCCATACCTCAGTTCACATGACCTTGCACTTTATTCTAAATTGGAGAAATTCACCTTGTTGGGCTTCATGGGAGGGGATGCGTCGTGCACCGAACTTTAAACTGGTTGCTCGGGCAACTACATGCTTGTTGTATTGACAATGAAACTTATAGCAAGAGGGGGGAAATGGCAATTTTTGTTTCGTTTTATGTGCTGCAAATGTCTCCTCTCAACGTGCCTGTCTCTTAAGCCAATTCACAGGCAGGAGGTTCATAATCATTCTCATGACCCTCTGTTCTAGGGCTCAACACGTTTGATGGGCTGGTTTGCATCACACTCACGATGCCTACTTGGGAGGAGACCTTTCATCTGCCTACCAGCTTTAGTTCATGTGAGTGGCTGTGCAAGGTGTCGTGAATCGTCATCATCAACCTACTCAGGCACGGATCGTGTTGAGGAATGGTGGCTAAAGGCTCTGAGGCCTGGAACATCTTCACGGCCCTGAACTATGCTGTAATTGAATGTCATGCCAGGCACAGGCGACAGAAATCGAAACTCTGCTGCTCATGCCTAAACCAGCGTCATCACCATACCAACCCAAACATATATGAATTACTTTCCCCATCATATTCTTTTTCAATGCCCTCATCTTCTGCAATTCCCAAGCATCAAGCTCAATTCAATCCATTCTATTTCAAGGCGTCACGATGAAGTCTCTTCTTCTTGTCCTCCTCGCCGCCGCTTGGGTGTCCACCCAAGACCTACCCTCCTTGGAATGCAAGAGCAAGGAAGCTGTCGCCAGTTGTCTCGAGAACATTGATGTATGTACCACATGCAAACGGGATTACTTTGTGGCTCATAGCTCATGTCTCTCTAGCCTGAAAAGTGTAACGACGATATCCCCTGCCTCTGCGCAGTATACACGGAAGCCAACAAGTAAGTGTGATGTCCCCAATGCGAGTTCAGTAATAACCCTGTTACTTTTTTGTAGCTGCTTCAGAAGTTGCCCCGATGACGTTGAAGCGAAGACGTACGCCGAAACCGCCGAAGGCTTTTGCAACTGGGGTTCTGATGATGCCGATGATACATATACCTGAGTGAGGGGAGAGTTTAACTCTCGGCCACTCGTACTGCTGGAGATCTAAGTACGTAGGCTATACGAGCTTTGAGGACCGAGGCGATTGTGTCCCTGTAGATAGTACCCCTTATAGAACCATCATTTCAAGCCCCCTTCTCTGTTTATGCCCCATGTGAAGACCGGATTATCTAGTTGAGGCATTTGACCTGGCTGTAGACTACCTGATACAATGGCATTCTCGCTTTCTCGCATGCCGTGGCCAGGATTGTGAATCCGCCCGCAAGTTAGCATAACGTGACATTCTGTAGCCCTAGCATAAGACTCAGCGGCTTACTCTTGGACCCCTGTTTTCTCTTACCAAAGTTCATTTGTGCGGCACAACAGCCGAGAGGTAAAAACTGCATGATCCTGCCACTGCCGCTGCTACCTGCTCGGTCGTTGCTCTTTGCATTGGAAAATGTACCAAAAATAATAGCCAAATCACACAGAAGATCCCTTAGACTGCGGCTTACAGATCTTTTAGGTGGTAGCACAGGGGAGTCGAGGGCGAATCTCCTAACGACAATGCTAGGAAACTAGGAGATAACACACCTGGTTGAGAAGTTGCGTACATTATGAGACATCGAGGCAAGTCGTTCAACCGTCTCTCTTTCAAATAGTCTCTAACTGACATAGTCAGATGGTCTATGCTCTTGCTGTCGTGAGATCATGCTACCGGACGAGGACACAGCATGGTCATTCGTCTACCCAGACGCTAGAGTAGGGTCTGAGGGATATAGGAGTGGCTGCCGTCTATGTGATCCCATAGTACATCAGCTTAATCTGATGGAGTGGTGTGCAGTGTTCCAATTCGATGAAGGCACAACCTTTCAACTCTTCATCTACAAAGGCGACCCGGGATGGCTTTATTGCCGGCATGTTAACACCGGTGATGGCTCAAGCTCTGGAACTCTTTGCATTGGCTGCCCATATGTTACAGTCACTCTCACATCACACCGCAGCGGCCCTGTCTTGACCGATGCTCAAGGTCACATCTTCGCCTTCGATGCAGACGATGTTTCAGAACAGAACGAGCTTGTGGGGATTGTACGTGCTGGGAAAGCTTTAGAACTGCATTGCTTTGGAATCTCCAAGATGGGCGAGGCCATGGCGTCTTATGGAATTGTTGTCAAGTATGACGAGACTATTGGTCGTTATCGTCGTGTTGGAATGTGTGTCTCATCGGACGACTTTGACCTGTTCAAGGGGACTGCGAAGAGGGTCTTTGAGATAAGCTAGGAGATGAGGCAGAAAGCCAAGAAGAACACCAATCTTTTATCCAATACTCGGCTGTTACAAGAAGTACGCAGCTGAGACTTCATTGCTACCTCTGCAGATAGAATATGGGCTGACCAGTATGGTATGCTCTCCAGAGCTAATCTTAAACTCCGTGCTTAATGCTTGCTAACGGCAACCAAGGTAGACGAAAACAGAACAAATAGGCCGACGTTGAGGTACTGGGTACAACTAACAGATATGTAGCGCCGTACCTCAGTAGCAACTTCGTCTTCGCACAATTCATCCTAATCAACTCTTCTCAACCACGACTATGGGAGCCAGGCAAATCCATCACCATCTAGGGCTGGACAGGTGGTTGACAACAATGACCTTCTTGCGGTTATACTGATGTCAATGCTGGAAGATGAAGAGGTGTTGCTTGTTTGTGTTGCCAATGGCCAACAAGCGACGATTCATTCGTAGGAAGTCCCAAACTTGCCTCTTCAGGGCATTGAAAAATTTAAACTTAGTAAGGCGTCTTATCAAGACAAAAATACAGCTGCCAATAGTTAGGACCAATATTCAACATCTCTCGATGGGTGGCTGGCACTGCAGGCTGTCCCCCTCTCCATCTGACATTTTGGCCCACCGATGTGATAAAATAAAACTTAATAGAGCGTGTTTCGCAGCTCAAAGCAGCCAATTAGAGTTTAAAAAGCTGTGAGCACCTTCTTCTTCTAAATACATATGCGGTAATAGAGCTAACGGTATGGAGGTTTGTATTTCAGCCAGCGTTGTTCAAGTTCTGTTGCTTCTCAAGAAGCCACAAACCATAGTCAAGCCTGAGCCATAGCGACCATTGCCAAATCGCTTTGGTTTTCTCCTTGTATTGTAATTGTTGGATTCAACTCGGAAGCGGGTTAGCAACGAAATAAGCTGTTGCGTTAGACTACAGCTGGACTTTGGTCCGTCATGAGGTCTTCGAAGGCCGAAGCTGGCAGTATGGACTGCAGGTCGTCAAGGAACCACATAGGACATTATGGAAGCTACAGATTCGTTGAACATACTGACTTCTATTAGAATGCGTCCCACTGCGGGCTTGACCTGAGATTCTGGCCTGGGCTCTCTTCCACTGTTAACTACTTGAGACGGTGATAAAGCCGGAGGAAGATGCCAGGTCACTATCGAATCTTTAGGGTAGGATGGCCCACTGCTCTAGGTGAGGCCGAAAACATCCTTGGCCCTGCCTATAGTCTGACCGACTCAGATGTGGTGGCTGGTACTCCATGTTCGACAGAAAGAACAGCAAAAGAGATAAGCCGCGTTCCGCATGCCTTAACTTCAGGGTAAAACATGATGAGGTTTTACCTTTATCTTAGCTTCTCCCTATAAGGGCATCCTTCCTACTCTCCAACAGCTGAAGGTTGTGCTTGGGGTGGAACTTGGGTCGAACGCGATGACCATTGCAAGCCCAAATGGACGAGCCTGCGAGCCGTCAAAACCCTCGTGATGCTTGAATTTACCAAAATAGCTTAGAAGTGAATAGGAGCCGCAAGTCCGCATCTTGTGAACACCGGATGTTTCCCTCCGTCGAAACCGCCCTTATTACTAGCCTCGATTTCAGATAGGACATTTCTCCTACTCTTACCAACTTGAGACTATGGAACGGGCCAAGGGATGTTTTCTAATTGCAACGATAGTGGAAAGGGCGAGCGGCTGGAGTCGGCCCGAGTGTCGAGGAATGTGAAATATCGACGACAGACGGCACGCGCATTAGCTCCCTAGGCCGTGTCAACTGGGTCCTTCTATTCGGAAGCGGTGGAGAGCTAATTCGACCCTATCGAGTGCTTGGAACTCTATTTGATAGCATAATTAAGCAAAAAGATGGAGAATTTATCTCCCTATTCTAATTTCTACCATTCACAATCAACGAGGCCTTGTTTGGCTGATGATGCTGAAAGGTATATCTATAGTGACTGGTATTCTGTCAAGGGAAGACCTCCTCCGAGTGCGTTGGCCGTTTGCTTCTAGCAAAACATATAGTTTGCCGCTCCTCTTCCGGGGTCCAAGGGTCCAAGGGTCCTATACTGAGTGAAACCTTGTCGCAAAAAGGTTGAGAGCGGGACTATGCTTTGTCGGCAGAGGACTCGGTCCGACTTGAGGTGCGGTCTAGTTGGATAGGAATGCCAAGCCGTGTAGAGATGGATAGGATAGATGGTTTCTGTGCCTCTACTATCTAGTAGTCTGCGAACGAAAGGGTCAAGATCGTTGTATAAATATCGACCTTCTCGCCTCTCAAGCCTATGTTTCTTCATCAGCATCAGCATCAGCACAGCAATCATCTCAACAATCACTCATCACAATCTTTCAACACCTCCAAACAACCACCCCAAACCATCAAGATGAAGGTCACTGCCGCTATCACCATCCTGGCCGCCGCTGCCAACACTGCCATGGCCGTCCCCGTTGTAAGCTCAATCAACAGCCCGGCATCTCTAACAACACTGACAACCCCACAGGCTCCTCGTGAGCAGGCTGGCATCCTTGACGCCTTCGGCACCGGCGTTGGCGCTGCTGCTAATCTCTTCGGAACCGGTGTCAACACCGCCGCCGGCCTCTTTGGCCTGGCCTTTGACGGCGCGACTTGCACCGTTACCGCCCTCTTTGGTATTCGACGACCTAGGTGCTCGGGACGCGCCACCCTTGGAAACAACGGGAAAATCACCACCACCGAGAGTAACACCAAGGGTAACAGCAACAGCAACAGCAACGGCAACACCAACAGTAACACCAACACCAACACCAACACCAATACCAATGTCAACCACAACAGCGACAACAACAGCTTCAGCTTCAGCTACTCTACTGAGGAGGACGGCCGCCTCAAGGTCACCATCACCCCTGATGCCAAGGGCAAGGCTCAGTGCGTCACCATTGTCGAGAAGAAGGGCGAGATCAAGGACATTGTCGCCCGCGAGGCCGACAAGTGCCTGTAGGCGCTTACCCATTGGGCTCAGCTGCTGAGCACGACATAATCTGCCCATCATGATAGGCTCTCTGAGCTGAACCATAAGTTAGGCCAAGAGTTGGGGGCAAAAGGAGGTGCAATAGATAGTCAGTATATCTTACAATAAAACCACTCAGAGGGACTCTACTGGTGCCAAGTGCATACCACAAGGCATACTAGTGACAGCTGAACTGCAATGTCACACATTTTCCCTCTCTGGGCAACAAGGATCGCCCCGTTTGCCCGCAAAGCCACTGGGCTGTGTTTCAGCCTTGCTTACGGTCAGCACTGAAATGACGCTTACCCTTGGCAGAGCCAATAGACCTACCATGTTGGATTCCCCGCTCCATGGTCTGACGTCGTTTAATAAGCCCTTCTGGGCGCCTAATTAAAACTGTATCGTCTGCTCAAACCTTCCATCGGCCAGGTTGCACACCCAAAATGTCGGGTAACGGGAGACTAAAGCGTCTAATCGTCCTGGTGGACGGCTGTGAGCCGCAGGACGGCAAGAGTGAATAGCTTCATCCTCGGACCTTTACACCGCCCATTGCTGACTTTTTCGCTAGAGGACACGAACCCTTCGAGCATCCAGAGGATCAAGGCCCTGGTGAGGGAGGGTGTTTGCCACGTTGGAGGAGTTGAGGTCGCCCAGATCCCAAAGTACTACACCGCCATTGCTAGTACTCCCAAGCTGAGCGACAGGTGGAAACCCAAGGCCGCCAATGCAGATGCAACTCCCGATCTCATCAAGACCATCGTCAAGGACATCTCTTCAATTCTCGAGCGTCCTGAAGATGAGCTCTGGCTGTACGGCTCAGGTCACGGCGCCTTTGTAGCTCGTGCAGTCGCTGGCATCATTCAACGCCTCGGCTTGGCCAAGACAGCGTCGCCCGAGATATTTGACGACCTCTTTGAGGCGGCACTTGCACTCATCAAGGCCCAGCTTGAGGACGACTTCAAAAATGGTCCCCAACTCATCCAAAAGATTAAGATCCACGCTGATGAGCCGCCCCGGATACGGTTCGTCGGTCTCTTCGACACGGTCATTCGCACACCGCCAAAGTTCAGCGCATACGACATCTCGTTTGGTTCCTCCATTGAGATTCTTCGACACGCCCTCGCCATAAGCGAGACCCGTACGAGCAGAGCGCTGCAGACTTTCAGTGCTCCAGAAGAGGCTGAAATGGCCACACGATCGTTCATCCAGGCTTGGTTCTTGGGCACGCACGAAGACTTATGCGGCGGCGCAGCCCACGATGGCCTCTCCCTCTATCCGCTTCAGTGGATCATCCTGGAGAGCTTGTACGCTGGGCTAAGCTTACTGTCTATGGAGAGCTCAACCGCCGCTGACAACCCAATGTCACTTGTCTTTCCTCAATTCGCTGGCAGCTTGCCAACACTAGATGGCTCTGAAGATATCCAGTGGCGACTGCAGTTCGCAAATGGCATCCGACTCAGCATGTTTGACATCCAGAGCTCTCACGGCAAGCGGTCAGCCTCTGGGTTGGATGTTCACAGCTTGAAGCTTGACTCGGATCGATACAAGCACAGTCCTACACGCAAAATCTTTGGAACTGATGGGAAGCTCCTAGGATGGAGTGACAATGGTAAGGCCGAGGCTACTTCTTCATTCCCCCTGCTAACATCCTGCAGGTCCATATGGCACAATGATCCATCCATCCCTCTTCTGCATTCTTGACCGGTATCCCCGATATCTTGAGCTCCCTAATCTTAAAGCACTCAAAGCTCAAATCACCAACTTTCAAGACACGTACCTAGTCGAGGATAGCGAGTCGCTCGCTCCTTGGCTTCAGGGCATGCAGCTCCAAGCCAGCGGCGTAAAAGCGTTCCGAATCTTGGTCTGCGGCAAGACGGGAGTGGGAAAGTCGACGCTCATCAACAAGGTGTTTGGCGTTGAGATGACAGACGAGTCTCTATCGTATCAGCAGGGTGTTCACGACATCAACGTGGCGTTTGAGTCACCAAAGCATCCTGGATTGCTCATTCATGACTCCAGAGGATGGCAAGCGGGCAGTGACACTGAACTTGACTTGATTGCAAAGTTTCTTAGACATAGAGCCTTTCAAGAGGATCCTGCCGAAGCCCTCCACGTTATTTGGTGAGTCGTCTTCACACCATCAAGTCTACACATCTCACCATTGTCTTAGGTTCTGTGTTGATGCCGACGTTGCTCGAATTGAAGAAGCAGACAAGAGAACGTTTGCGACTATTGCTCAGTACTCGCATCAAGTTCCTGTGTTTGTTATCGGGACAAAGAAAGATAAGCTCATGGGTTACCGCAAGATGCAACTTCTGGAAGAGATTATGGAAGAGACAGGCAACTACAAAGAGGCCAAGAGGCAAGCCGAGGAAAAGGCCAGCGCGATAGCTGAGGCTCAGTTCGCCGAGCTTCGGAATCAGCTCTCGCAGATCGAGCATTACAAGGCAGATGGCTTCTGCTGTCTCTCCAAAGGTACGCTCAGCCTCAAGCACTGATGGTTCCCAGCTTCTAACAGCTCTCAGATGATGATGCGGGTATCAAGGATCTCCTCTCGCAAACTCTCGGACTCATCGTCGACGAACGCGTACGTCTCTTCTGTGTTGCCGCTCAAGTAGTTGATGTTGAACAGAAGATCAACTCGGCCATTACAGAGTGTATGAGACTTGGAACCCATGCCGTCCGCACCGCAGCCGTCCCCCTCCCCTTCACGGGCATGATAGGAACACCTACAGTGTCACGGCTCATCTGCGAGCACGTGCTGCAGTGCTTTGGCTTCCCCAAGACGACGCCCGCAGAGGTTGAAAAGATCATGTCGGACGTGGTCATGGGAAATATGAGGGACTTTCTCAAGGTGTCTTTGACGCAGTTTGCTAGTGTTAGTGCTGTTGCTGTCGGTGTTGCGGTGCCTACGGTGGGAATAGGCATCATCGTTGGTGCTGCTGGTTGTCTCCTGAGTCTCCCGCCCACGGCGCGGATGCTTCTCAAGTGTTCTTGCGACATGATCCTGATTCTCGAACGGTCGTTCCGCTACGATGGCAAGTATGTTTCCATCAAGCAGATCGAAGACGCTGCCAAGTACTACTCCAAGACAACCATCACGTCCTTCTCTGGTAAGGAGAAGCGTCTTCAGCAGCAAGTCCACGACGAGATCAACCAACTCATCCCTCTCAAGAAGGTGTCGGTTGGCTTCAGGTTCAACAAGCTGCGGGGCTCTATCGAGGAAATCATCTACAGCAACCGCTTCGACAACGTCCCGAGGAACGCGTCTTTGAGAAGCTCCTCAAGTGTCGCGCTAGCACACAGCCACAGCGCACCTTCAGAGCTGTCTGCAGCACCACCGCCAATCTGCGAGTTGCCTGGAGACACAGTTCAACTTCCTATACGATCTCCTGTAGACTCGGATGGCTACCTCATGGCCGGCGATGAAAAGCTGAGACCTGTGATTGAACTGCCCGCCAACGAAGAGGTTGTGCCTGAGAGTTTGGTGGTGCCAGTACAAACAAACCCTTCCGAGACAACGACTGCCACGCCTCCTCCCGAGCCTCAGGTTCGACCTGCCGAGCTTGACGCGAATCTCCAGGCCAGTGACCCTTCTGAGGAAGCAGATGGTTCCTCCAAAACCAAGTCCGGCCTTCGCTGGAGCAAGCTCTCATCATGGAAGCTAAGTTCAAGGAAGTCAAAGAACAAGTGAGGATGGATTCGGGGCTTTATTGGATTCACGCGAGCAATAAGATACCAATACCGGATGTTTTTTCGTTATTTCTCATGTACTATCAGACACGTCTGCCCCAGTTGTCAACATAATGTCTCTGCAGACTACTCGCGGCTTATCAACACACGGAGGTTGACATGCTGTCTTGCAGCTAATTCTTACGCGTTCCTTTCATGAGTTTGGGTTAAGCATCGTGTAGATTGTGAGTTGAGTAGATGTCCAAGGGTTTGGCACTGGTATCAAGGATCTTCATTATCTCAAGGCATCCTGTCATTGCCTCATCCCACTGATTACTCTTCTTCTCTAGAAAAACAATCTAGAGCCGCTAATAATTACTGCCATGTCATATCTGGGTTCCCTCCCGGAAGCATTACTCGGAACGGCCATCCTCGTTCCTGGTGGATCGCACCAACAATCTTTTGCAGCCATGAAGTGGCAAGCACTGGAATGACATACTCATATCTTTCACTCATGGATATTTGGACAGCAACATCCCACGACTGCCTGGCTCCTTCTCCATCGCCCAGACATAGTTGAGCGTGAGCCATGGAGAGGTAGATGACGGCCAGGACCCAACCATGCCTGGTTTTGAAGGTCACAAGACTCTCCATCGTTTGCAGGGTAAACTTCCACAGCCGCAACGCCTCGTCAAAACGTAATCGTTCGTGAGCGGAGCGGGATACTAGAATGAGTCTGCGCATATGCAGCATCTGGTCGTTGATGTCATCCAGCTCAGGTGGCTCAACGTCAATCAACTGCTGGATGATGGAATCTACTGTATCCAACATACCAAGTCCGAGATAGGCCTCTGTCATTGCCATTGACAGCCGTCGAAACGGACGGCCCTTCTTTTCCCGGAGGCCCTCTAGCTCAGGTTGGAGGACCTCCAGAGTCTTTTGGAATTCTCCCAACTCGCAGTGAATCTCTCCAAGACGAGTGACAATCAGAAGTTTTGTGTTGGGGCGAATAGGCTTTGTCGAGTTGAGCCACAGATGTTGTTCCAGAGACGCTTTGGCTGTTTGGAAGTCTCCTATAGAGTGAAAATATCTTGCCGCTGTGCCCTGAAGTCTGCGAGTAACCTCAATCTCAAAAGTCGACAGCGGATGGATCCCCTCCCATTTGTACATGAAAGAGGCGACATCATTATCGTAACGATGTATCTTGTTTTCGAGGTTAGAGATGTGTAGTCTTCCTTGGAGCGCATTGTCGCAGCGGGTGCCAGTGTCGTGATCCTCAGCAAGGAAGTCGATTATCCTAGCATCTGATCTGGCTAGGTTCCCGTCAAGACGGTACATGATGCTCTCGAAAAGGGCGATTGAGGCGTGGTAATAATATGACATCGACTTGCGCAGGAGTGACTTTGCTCGTTCAATAGCAACGCGACGAATCGTGAAGAAATCCCTCTCGGAGAAGAACATGAGGGCGTCTATGACGTGAGTCTTGAGGGACATTGGTACTCGCTTCTGGTTCGTGGCATTGTCTAGCAAGGCCCAGATCGCCTTCTTCGTATGGGGAGGCCTGGAGTATCATTAGAAGGCAGCCGAGGGCCACAACGGTGTGCTTACCAGTTGACCTTTCCCTCGTAGGCAGGGGGACATGCGAAGCATAAAAGTTTCAAGGCTGTGGTAGCCAGATCCTCCACGGTCTGGGAAGATAGGCGACTTGTAATGGATGCCATTGATTCAGGGCGGATGGACCAAGTAAGTGTATTGCCATCCTCCAATACCTGCTGAACGATCTCAGGTCGTTGGCTGGCTCGTTCAAGGCACTTATCATCTGATAATACGTTCACCAGCCCTCGAGGAAGTTCAAACTCAACAGCGGTTGTGCTGTCGATTTCGCCGTCATCGGTCCAATGCCTATGCGGCACACGAACGCTTTTCAGCAGCTCAATAGGAACTGCAGAGCCTCCAAATGCGCAAAGAATCAAGACGACTTGATCGGAGCTTGGGAAGCAGTCGTCGTATGAAAAGGCAAGATTGTAAGGCGAGAGTTGAATTGAAGAATCTACAGTTCATTAGTCAGTCAATGGGGAACAATGAGGAATGTTACTGACCGTCAAGCTGACTTGCAATCAAACACTGCACAAAGTTGTCATAGTTGGGAATAGTTGGCCCGATCGACCGTAGGTGGTCAAATACTTCTTCATCGTCAATGTTGAGATATCTCTCCCATCTAGACTGGGTGAGTACTCGATGATGTAGGCAGAGGGGTAACTTACGTTGAGGAGGGCACCTCGAGCGGAAGCCAAAGAATAGACCCGATACCTCCTAGCTTTCGTGCGATTTTGATATACTTGTTGCCTGCGTAACGAAGCTCTGAAGGTTTCTGGCCTTGGACGACGCCGGACACTCCAGCTGAGACCCATGCCTCAGAGTCTAGCTTGGACCTGAGAAAGATGGTGACGCAGGCGAGTCGTCGACGCAGCTCTTGGTGGAGGTTATTCTCGGAACAGCCCCAGAAGTCTTGTACATGATCCTTGAATCTGTTGTAAAGCTGGTCCACTCCCCCAACATCGACGGACTGTACCGAAAGAATCTTCATTGTGCGGTGATTGTTGGGCACCACCTGATATCGGACCTCCCGAGCGAGTGGCTTCGACTTGGAGAGAATGGCTCGCACAGCTGCCAGGTGCTTATTTAGATCAGAGGCGAGACCCATGGCCTCATCCGGGTCGAAGTCAGCCGCCAAGCGGCGGACGATGCTGCATAAGCACATGGTCTCTTTGGTGGCAACTCTTGATAATATCTCAAAAGCCCAGATCCGAAATCTTGATTTCTCTCACGGTGAGAGGAAATGGTGCGTCTACCCCTGTCTGTGGGGCTGATCCTCTCACGGTGAGAAATTTGATGCTCCTGACGGCTCCGATATCACGCCGACCGGACGAGCTAGCCGTTCTTGTTCGTTTGATGGATCTTGGAGGTGTCGCTTGTCTTATCTGATCTGTTGGAGGATCTTGATCTGCGGTTCATATTCTCTACAAAAGGTGCTTTTCTTGGTTAATGACACTTGAGCAAGTCAAGAGGAATATAATAGAAATTGTTCCTCCTAAATGCGATATAACAACGATGCATTCTGTCTCCTTGTACCTTAAAAAAAAAGCCCAAGTCCAATGCCCCACGATCCGAGCGTTGAAAGCGTGGGAGACCATCGACTCAGGCGCCTTTCCAGGGCTCCTCCCCCGTCCGAGTGGGACTGACGCGTCTTTATCCAGCTGGAGGGTATCGGCTAGTGACTTTTTGCTAGTCATGGTTCACCAACCTTGTTCGTGATGGCCCACAAATTCTTGATCTGATAAAGGGCGCCATCGCCGACTTCAATCAGATAGTTCCTTTCTTCAGCGCATCAGTCTTTTCTTTACCTCAACTCTTTGGCCTTGATCCTCGCTCATATTGCAGATGGATGCTTCAAAGGAAACCAAGGGCCCTGAGCATGCCTCGGCCAATGTCTCCTCCGTCGACCGAGACGATAGCGACTCGGAACACAATGGCAAGAAGCCTGTTCCTTTGAGCATGAAGATCCTCTCGGTCGTCGTCGTTAGCATGATTGGCTTTGGAGGTCATTGGAGCAGCGGAGTCACCGGAGCTCTAAAGAGTACCTTGAAAAAGGCAAGTTGTTTGCTTCATCTGGAAACTGAACCATGTCTAATTGACTCTCCAGGAACTGCACATCACCAACACGCAATATGCCGTTCTTGACACGAGTGAGAACTTCATCAAGACCGCCTTGATTCTTCTCAGCGGCATTCTCACAGACCGTTATGGAGGCGCAAACACCATGCTCTGGGGCAACGCCGTCTTCAGCGTCGGCGCCATCCTCGTCGCAGCAGCCACCACAGTCCGAAGCTACAAGTTCATGATCGGCGGTATTGTCGTCCAAGCATTCGGTGACGTGGCAACACAAGTCGCCCAGTACAAGATCTTCTCTTCCTGGTTCCCCCCGTCCTCCGGTTTCGCCTCTACTCTTGCATTCGAACTAGGCATCGGCAAGATTGGCTCCTTCGTCGGCAAGGCCACGGCAAACGTCATCTCCAAGAATCTGGGCGACTTTAGCTGGGCATACTGGATGGCTGTCTTTATGAACCTCTTCACCAACGTCGCCACCCTCTTCTTCTGGTGGTTCACCCGCTGGTGCGAGAAGCGCTATGCCGGAACCCGCGACCCGGCTACTGGAGAGAAGCTTACCGAGAACAACAAGAAGTTTGAGATTGGCAAGATGCTCCGCCTCCCTTGGACCTTCTGGCTCGTCTGCTTGTTCTCCTTGTTTCAGACTTCGACTGCCAACATCTTCTCTTCCAACGGCACCGAACTCGCAGAACAACGCTTCAAGATCTCGGCAGTCAAGGCAGGATGGTACTCGGCCATGTCGCAATACCTGGGCTTCTTCTTCGTACCGCTGGTGGGCATATTCGTCGACTTTCTTGGACAGCGTCTCACCATCATGCTGGTATGTGGTCTGGGAATGCTCCTCTCGATGTGCCTCGCTGCCTGGGGTCCAACAGTTGCTGGAACAGCAGCTAGCTTTGGCATCTATGCTGTTGCTTCTTCGTTTGGACCTACTGTCATCATCGACAGCATCCGCACTAGCATGTGGTATCAAGAAGTCTTTGGATCCGGGTACGCCATCAAGATCGCCATCAACAACAGCATGACCATCATCGTCGGCGTCATCGCTGGCGCCATCCAAGACCGCGACAACGACAGTTACAAGAACGTCACCGTGCTATACGTCACTCTCGCAGCTGGCTCAGTTGTCGTCGCTGCCATCATGATGATTATTAGCTACATGACCGACACTATCGGTTTCTTGCAATGGAGTCGCAAGAAGAGAGTCAACAATGGCCACATCATCAACACCAAGAAGGAGGAGTACGAGTCCTCTGATCGTGCTGAATGGCACCGCAAGCTTGGTCTTATCAACTTTGGAGCTGTCATTGTGCTCATTCTTGGTTCGTGGGCTGCTTACTTCTGGGGCTTGGCCACTGGGAACCACTCTTAAATATGTTTCAACAGTGAGTAAATGGGAAGGGATTCAAGAGGGGATAGCCCTTACCAGCTTCACGTTAGAAGCTTTTGTCAACCACCCTTTGCCTCAAGGCGGTAGAGTCAACCTTGTAGGCATGAGCAAGATCTAGAAAAGCATCGTCATCATTTCAAGTACGTCTGAGAGCAAGTTATATACAAAATCACAAGCATGTTCCTACTATTATCCAAGTTCGCTCAGCCATTCATCCATAGCCGTATACCTCGTCAATATCGGGGTAGCTTGGCACCGGCAACGGTGAACGAGCAACCTTGGCCTCCCTCACACCCTCTTTCTTATCCTTCTCAAACAGCTGCAGCACACTCTCATTCTCAAAGGCAGCTGCCACATCAAGAGGCGTCTGCTGAGCATCGTCCTCCAGCATCGTGTCCAGGCCCAGTTCCATCAAGTCACTAAAGGTCTTGACGCTCCTGCTGGCAGCAACGTGCAGCAGTCCTCGACCCTTGGCGTCCTTGGCAAAGAAGTCGGCACCCACCTTCCTCAGCATCTTGACTGCTTCTCTTTCTCTAGTTATCCCAAGTTGCTGCGGTTTGCTCTCCAAGATGAGCGAGTAAGTGGGCGAGTAGGTGGGCGAGGCGGGTGAGTAGGCGGGCGAACGAGGAGAACTCATCTCATCGTCACTTTGCGAATACCTTCTTTCTCTTCTTATTCTTCCACTTATTCTTCTTCTTTGGCAGAACAACTCTTTTCTATCCGCACGACTGTAGAATGCAAACAGTGGCGTGTCTCCCATGTTGTTCCGTTTGTTCACATCCAAGCCCCTTCCCACCAACTCCTCAAACAGGTCGAGTATCTCCTCAACCTCGAGATACGGACCAAGTATGTGAAGAAGGTTCTCGCCGTTTGCTGCAATCACCAACGGATCAGCTCCGGCCGACAAAAGAACCCTTGCTGCACGAGCATCCATTCTCCGACCTCCCTGACGGATTGCATAGTACAGCGGTGTCCAACCATCGCCGTCTACCTGATCCATGAGATTCGGTGCTTTGCCCAGAAGATAGGCAAGCGAATCTCCAAACTGGCCAAACTTTTTCGGATCCTCGTGATCATGAATCATGTGATGCAGGACATTCCGACCAAAGTCATCCCGGGCCTCAAGGTCAGCACCCAGAGAGAGGAGCTTCTTGAAGATGGTCATCTCATCGGTTCGATATTTGTCCTCCTGGCGGGAGACCACGCCATAGTCGGCCCCCTCACGGCCCTCGCACGCCGCGTGGAGCAGAGTACGACCTTTGCTGTCTCGGCAGTTGACATCCAGGCCCGGGACTCTGAGCATCGGTCCAACCAGCCATCCATTTCGCAGAATGTGATGCAGGACCGTCACTTCGACATAGTACTTGACATCGGCGTCTTTAGAACTCGTTTCCACTTGCCGAAACCTTGCAAGTGGGTTTGCTCCATGATCCAGTAGAAGCTGCATCATCTGAAACGCCTGATCAGCCCTTTGTTGGCCTCGCAGACCATGTCGCAAAATCCAGTCATTGCCCAAATCCCTAGGGCAGTGTAAGAGAGGGTACTCTTCATGCTCCCCCGTGATTGTCGATGTCCAGTTAGCATGATGATCCTGGCTTAGCCGTTCTTCTGTCTCGCCTGACTTCTTAGGCCGGCGCATGTTTGCATCAACTTCCCCTGAAAGGAACTCTTCGAGGCCTTCAAGGTTTCCATCCTTGATGGCAGCAAACAAAACATCCGCTGTCACAGTCGCGCCGTGAGATTTGAGAAGTCTGATCAGGTCTTTATCTCTGTGGGCCAGGGCGAGGCAGCTAGTTCCCATATTGTCGGATGCGTTGACATCCGCGCCAGCCTCGATCAGCTTCCTGGTTGCATCCATGCAGTATGGCCCGTAGAGGTAGTGTCTGTCGATTCCTCCCAGAGATATGAGGAGTGGAGTCTGCCCGTTCGAGTTTCGAATGTTGATATCAGCACCTGCTTCGAGCAAGTAGGGCAAAGCCTGATGAACATGCCACCATGCTCGACCGAAGGCCACAAGATGAAGGGCCGAGGACTTTTCGATATCCCTTGCCGATACAGGAGGATATGACATTTCATTGACATCGACCCCAAACTTTTCGACCAACAATCGGACCACGTCCATGTTGGGGAGTTGTCTCCGGACAGCCTCGATGATGAAGGGTTCCAAGGCGTCAAAGCATTTCTCAGATGCAAAGAAGCCTCCCCCTGCATTCCAAAGACCAGGCCGTGTCTTGTCTCCAAACGCATGCCAATCTCCCTTCTCCAACCTCGACTCTGCCTCAAGGGTACCGATTTTGTCGACGAGGCGAGAAAAGCCATAGCGGATGAGAGTCGACAGGTTAGATTTTAAGCCCCAGACCTTGTCATAAGTCGGGAGGAAAGCGACTCCCATATGAGCAAGCCTTTCCACGAGAGCGTACTTCCTTCGGGCCAAGAGGAAAAACACTAGCTCATGGTTGCTTTGTCCTGCTTCTGGAAGTCTCAGATCCGTCATGATACCGATTGAGGCTTCAGTTGTCAAGGGCTGCAAGCACTTGCACCAATCCTCAATGTAGTGTTCGTGTTGAGGTTTCTTAAGCTTCTCGTGCTTGGCCAGCGCTTCTTTCAAGCACGCAGCAAGATAATGTTCCTCATGTCGGATAGCCTGCCCGATGGAAAAGCTGCCATCATCAAACCCATCGAGTCGATAGACCTCGGCGCCATGTTCGATGAGCAGGTCAAGAATCTCCTCAAGCCTAGCCGCGCTCTGTTCGGTCAGCCCGTGTAATCCATTAACATGTGGCACCCAACGAGATGTATCCTGTATTTTCACCGCAGCGACACCCCTTCCATTCTCAGGGGCATTCGTCGATGGGTGAGGGTCCTTCCACAGTCGGTCCTCACTCTCAAAGCCAAGGCAGGCGCTGAACGGCGTTCCAATCTTGACATCGGCACCAGCCTCAAGTAAAAGGGCCACTGTTTCTGGTCTCCCAGACTGGCAAGCGTAGAAAAGCGGCGTAACCTCTTCTCTGTCGAACGTTCGGGCGTTGATACCCGTCACAGGCTTCGTGGGGCCGTATCTTGTTCGAAGTGCGTCCAACAGACGGCCGACCATATTGCTCTGTCTGCAGCGAGCAGCAATGTGAAGAGGAGTCATGCCTTCGTAAGTAGCCATTTTGGGGTCAGCACCGGCATCCAGAAGCCTGTTGGCGCAGAACTCGTCGCTTGACGCGGCAATGTGCAGGGGGGTAATGCCATCGAGGTCTGCACAGTCGACCTTGTTCATCCGCGAAATCACATAGTCGATGGGCATGAAGCTCCGTGGGTCAAAGTCATCATTCTTGCGGACGGCACCAGGGGCACACAGAATGTGCAGCGGCGTACGTCCAGCATGGTTCTTGACCTCCACTTTGAGGCCTCGTTCAACGAGTTGTTCCCATAGAAACATCATTCTCGTATGCCACCCAGTGTCCGAGTTTTCCTCGCGCAGAGCAAGCTCATGAAGGAGACCGTTTCCATAATGGTCAACAACTTCAATGTTGAGGCCACGACTGATCAAGGAGTCGAGGCGTGCCAACATATCACGCTCTGACTGGCAGTGATCCCCGACATCATGATGTTTAATGACTTGGTGGAGCAGTGTCCGGCCCTTTCGATCACGGGCGAAAACAGAAGCGCCTCGGTCAACAAGATGTTGAATTATCTCATCAAACCGCTTTGTACTCAACCTATCATTGTCTGAAAACAAGCGAAATAGGTGAGTCGCTCCGTCTCGGTCAACAGCATCGATATCAGCGCCGGCGTCGACGAGAAGGTCAAAGAGCTCTGAGACGCCGGACTCGAAGTCGTCCAAAGAAGCCAAAGGGGCCAAGCCTTCCTGATTCTTGAGATTTGGGTCAGCACCTGCTGCCAGAAGAGCCCTGATCCTGTCACGGGCGAACCGCCGTTGTTGTAGTGCAAGGTGCAGCGCGCCGTTGCCCTTGTGGTCAACCGCCTTGCAGTCGGGGTTGTACTCGAGGAGTTGGTCGAGGGTTGGAGTATTTTTGCCGGCCTCACCAAATTCATAAAAGATGCCTGAAGAATGGGACCTATCTAGCATGTAGAGGAGAGGTGTTTGTCCAGATCTCGTTCGAGCGTTGATGCTGGCGTGGCCATTTTCGATGAGAAGTTTCATGACATCTGGCTCTTCCACAACATGTAGTGGCGTACAACCATCATTATCAGCCATGTTGGCATCAACTCCAGCATCAAGAAGTAACCGGGTCATGTGAGACGATCTAGCTGTGCGATGAAGTAAAGTCTTTCCCGTTGCCGTACGCTGATGAACGTCAACACCCGCTTCAACCAGCAGCGAGAAAAGGGTCGACAAAATCTCCGGATCATTTTGTGTCAGATAATCATCATCCAAAGCGGCCGCCCAGCGGCAAATTTGATGTAAGCAGTTAAACTTGGGCGTCGGCGTGTCCAATGCCTCTGAAACGGAAAGGGATTCGGTATAGTCGGCTCCGGTGCCTTTGCACTTGACGTTTGGATCTGCTCCAGCCTTTATAAGGATCCTGACCGTCTGGAGATCTTGAGGCCATGCGCAAGCTTGGAACAGCGGTGTATTTCCATCAAGCGTGTTGTTGACATCAACCCCAGGAACTTGGAGAATCCTGGCAACCACTTTCCACCTACCATCCCCTGCGGCCCAAGCCAAAGCACGGTGAACAGTTTCAATCTCGTGGATGAACGAAAGAAACACTTCGACTGTCTCCAGGTGCCCGTTTTCACAAGCACATTCAAGTGCTATATCTTGAGTAGGAATGTAGAAGAAGTCCGACTCGTCGTAATCCGCTGGTTCCGTGCGCGCAATGGGATCAACTCCCACTTCCAGAATTGCCCTCACAACCTCAAAGTGGTTTTTTGATGCTGCTTCGTGAAGTGGCTTCAGCCCCTGATCAGGTTCTCGGGGATAGAGGTCTGCCCCGGCAGCGATCAAGAGGCGGATGACTTCCGCATGCCCGTTTGCGGCTGCCATCCAACTAGAAGCCGGCACGGGTTAGTTTACTGCTTCTAGTGGGTATTATTACTCTAGAAGCATTATTGAGACTACTTACAGTGGTGTTTGGCCATATTGGCTAAGTGTGTCCACCTCGGAGGTTTCAAGCACTTCCTTTGTGTACGAAATCAGCCCTTCCTTTGCAGCTATATGAAGCGGTGTCAGTGACTCGTAGCCAGGGGCTTCCATCCGAAGCCATCGTCTTCGGTTATCTTTATCACCCAACAACTTGCCAATCTCCACGTTGAGCGCGGTCTGGTCATATCCAGCAGCTTCAGATCTATTGGCGTGGTGGGCCCAGTTGTTGATGGCGTACTCAAAGAATGGATGCTGCAACCTCGACTCTAGGCCCAGGGGCCGGCCCGACTCCTGTTGTTCCCAGGATGAATACCGTTGGGGCTTGTCCAGGGAGACCGAGTCAAGACAGCCTGCCTGCAGGTAGTGTAGACAACTTGTAGCAAGTGCGGCATGGGTTGGGCCCCTCTGCAGAATGGGATATCCAGGGTCATCTTCGGACCGCGTTTTGCCCTTGAGGTACTCAGTGAAGGAATGGTGAATCACCGAGACTGTCTCATCCGCCAAGATCTCCAAAAGTGGTCCACAGGCAGCTCGAATGAGGCTCTTGGTTGTTTTCAGATCCCGTGTAGAGCCATCGGGGCTGACGACCTTGATGAGTTCAGCAAGCTCGAGTAGTCGCAGAGGGCGGCTGGCGTGAGTGACTGCTTGCAATATCAAGTGCTGGATTTCCTCGGCCACCCCAGATCTGCGGGCATGCTCTTTCAGTAGGTCCGTGTACAGGACGTTCAAGTCTGCGGGAAGCCGTGAGATCACTTCGGTGATATTAGCACCCTGTTCCAGAAAGGCATCCATCGCCAGCTTAGCATAGAGAAACAAGCCGTTGGCACGACCAGGGACGGCATTCATAATGACCTCCCATTCGCTTTGGGGGATAGCCGAGTTGGACAGCGTGTGCTGGACGTATTTCGAGATGTCTGCGTCGACCAGCTTCTCCTCCAGCCGAAGATGAAGGCACGGAGTTAGTCTAAGGGGGTCTTCGACAGTTGGCACTGGGCGACTGGTGATCAACACCTTGACTGTTTTTGGCCGCCACGAACCGAGGTCTCCCAGGGCGGAAAGAAAGTCGTTATTTCCTTGATCCATCTCGTCAAGTGCATCAGCAACGCAAAAGGCCTTCCCAGGAAGATTTTCCAACGCCATCTTGAGATCTTTCCACATGTCCTCCATTGAAATCGAATCAATGGTCCGACGCAAGTAAGTCTTCAGTTTCTTCTGGAGGGGAGGACTGTAATCCAGCACCTGGTCCAACCAGTCCCGCAATAAAGCTTGGGGCTCATGATTGGCATGGATGATTTGGCGGAAGAAGAAGAACAGGACTGGGCATCCAGGGTTGGAAGCGGCTATCTCGTTGATCAGATTGGCCGCCATGACCGACTTTCCAGATCCCGGAATGCCCTTGATCCAGAGCAGGCCATGCTCTTCACTCTGCAGCCATTCCTGATATGTGCTGCTCGAAGTGAGCCAGACACCTGTGCCAGCTACATGAGCTGCTTGATGCTTGCGAAACTCGCCGCCAACATTGTCGTACGAGGTGGGCTCCAGCCAGGAACGGATCTTTTGTATGTTTTCCGGAGACTCCGGGAGTATCTGCTCGGGGTTGTAGTTGCTGATATCATCGCGATCAATCATCTCGACGTCAATGTCGCTATCAACCGTGACAGGGTCATCGTAGCTGGCCATGGATGACATGATGCTGCCTGGTAGACACAAGCCGCGCCGAGTAAACAGTCGGTTCAGATGAACGAGAAAAGACTCAGGAACTCGACTCGTAGAGATTGATAAGGAGTGATTGAGAGGTTAAGAGGCACCTCCAAAGAATCGTGTGTTGCGATCATTGGCCAGTTCGGACTTGGTAGAAGAGGGGCCAGGCAGAGCGCGACGCACTTGCAGCTGACGCGCATCAGCTTCTCTGACAGGGGGGGCCATGGGGGCATTGTGTTGGCTCAAGGTGATACAATTGAAGCAGCAGTGCTGATTTATTGTGAGCTGGATATTTCTGCCTAATCCACGCGACGCGAACAGCTTAAGTGATTCCTTCTTTTAGCACTGAGGATCTCGAGTCGTCAGGTGTTGCCAGGCTTCAATAGCGAGAAATGATGCTAACTAACCTTGGATTTGATAAGATAAGACCCGATAAGCTGATAGGCATCTGAACAGCACGAAGCAACCTGATGTGCCAGATAAGAAATGCTAGACTTCGAGCGAATGCCCAAGGTTTCACCAGTCAAACCTTGCGTATTATGCCGGTAGAACAAGTGTTATTACCAAAATAATTAATGGACTAAGAGAGCATATTATAAGATTATTGCTTAATATCTTTAATAACTCTGGCTTGCTCTCTCCAGATTGCCGACCGTGCTACCCTACAGAAAGTGTTGATGGACGTTGCTGACCAAGGACACAAGATAAGATAAGAAGCCCCATTGCCGGCTATCGATAAGATGAAGCTCAACTGCGCGATCCCTCCCGAGAACTTGGAGCCGGTCGGGTAATTAACGTGGAGAGCTGCTGGATCCATTGTGAGTTTCAGATGGGCTTGCGGGCTGCTTGTGCTTGTCAAAGCGCCGCCTCGAATACGACGTAGAGCCTGGCCGATTCTGCCTTGGCTGGCATTTGTTCGTGTGACAGCATCGGCCGCTGGCTGCTTTGACACTACTAGGCTCTAGCATCGGGGCTGTGCACGACAACAAACAACACACGAGAATGCTTTGATGCTGAAGCGAGTTCTGTCGCACATGAATAAAAGCATTATCGATTTCCATCAGGGTCACTCTGCATAATATGCGACACACAGTGGAAGTAAGGGTGGGACATGGCTTGACAGCCCGTCAGCCCCTATGTGTGAAGGCCTCAGGGGTGTCTCAGTGCTGACTCGGGCTCTTGTTAGCTGCCTACTACGCGCATGAGGGCATACCTATATTGCGGTGTTTACCTCAAATTGTGATTGCCTGTTAATCGCGCGACGCTCGCTTGTTGTCGGTTCGTTTCGTTTGCCAGAGCCTTGTTTGCCGGTGCTGGACCCTAGGTCAAGTGATGTTTTAGTGGCGACATCTCGACGACTTTTGGCGTCAATTCCATCACTCCTCGCTAGACCGGATGCAAGTACCGGCGGTTGCTTGCAAGCACAGGTGCCAATCCACTGCTTTGGCGAGGTGAAGCCACTCTCATAACCCGGGCGGAGCACTGCATTTCTGGGGAAGCCAACCAGTTGTCGCATGGTGTCGGCTGAGTCTCGTGTGGCTTGATGACCACTCAAGCCACTCATCTGCGGGTGCATATTCAGCACAGGCAGACAGGATGATCAAGGGGCCATTTGCGCATGATTTGGGAATTTGGACACTGTGAATAATGCAAGACAGGTCCGTTTTTCATTCCCTTTTCCCTGTTATTACGACGTTGTAGGTTCATCGAGCCCCATCAACCGCGGCCGCCGTGTCCAGGGGCTGCATGTCTTTGCTGTTCCTGGCCTGGCGATCCGAGTTAGCCGCCGTGCACGTGACAAATTCGTTCTGGCCTCCTTCTGTGGCTGCATCCCTTGAGCCCACCACGTCCAGGCGGCTGAGCAAAGCTGAATCTCGAAACACCACTTTTGCATTCCCGCTCCGCTTCTCGACGGATATAGCCATTCTTGTCATCACCTGCTTGCTATGTCTTCAACATGATTGGGCCACTCTACCGGCAAACAACATGGGAAAACAGCCTGGATCCATCCCATCGAGGCCAGGGCGTCTCTCGCCAAGCTTTGCTGATCGGAGCGACCAAGGGTTCGGGACGGAGCCTAGACCAAGCAAGCTCGACTGGGGGCTTCGTCGATGAACAACTGGGGCAAGACGAATCATGTCGCAGGGTGACATGCTGTAAAGGTGAGAATCTCGAGCTTGGTCTGTGAACACTGCCCAAGCGGCTCCAGAATTGTGTGCTTGTGCGTGCGTGCGAATGGCTGTACCGTAAATGGCGCTTCAGGACCTGGCACTAAGAGAGGTATGCAGGTACAGATCGTCATGGCGAACAGGTGTCTTTTGACCACCAGCCCTACCTGACATAACGCCAGTTAAGTGAACCCAGTACTCATCGTCGAGGCTAACGAGGTATCTCTCATTAGCAGAGATACTTGAGACAGGTACTGTTTTAGCCTTGCCGTCGCCGGTATCGCAAAATTCCTCGTATAATTCTCCAGTGCCGAACAGCAGTTCAACACTCGTCCGCTCGACCCTGCGTCCTTCTCCGACAGCCTGACTACCTGGTCCATTTCTTGGCTCTTTTTTTTTCTTTTTCGAGACAAACGACCTGAACATGCTCTGCACTGGATTGCGAGCCTGAACGACGTGCTTTTCCCTCGGCGTTTGCTCACTTCCGAGTCCTGAAGGCCCCTCCCCGCTGCCAGCACAACACCTGGTGTCTCAGGGAAGCACCACTCAAGGGATCAACGGTCACGCGGCCAACTTCGCTCCCATCCTTTTCTTTGTGCTCCCTTTCTCTGTAAATCTTTTATTGCATTATGCTCCGGATATCGGCAGTCTCCTTTCAGACGCCTCTGCGAGTTGCTCTAGCCCTCTTCTCGCGCTTCGCGAACCGGAGGTTCTTCTTCACGTTTGCCGCTCTCGCCGTTTGGAACGCCAAGATCATTCACATACATGCTCATCTCTCTGCCGTGCCCGCACATCAACTGCGACAATGGGGTTACTCGTTCTTTGCCCAAGATGTCGCCATCCTTGTCTTGATACGGCTCCTCCTTGATCGCTGGGTGGTCGGCTTGGCCTTGGTGTCGCGGCTGGCAATAACCTTCTTGACCAGCATCATCATCCTTTACAACGCCGCTCTTGGCATTATCGCAGTCTCCTTTTACCTTGTCGCAGGCTCCGAAATACATCTGCGAAACGTTTCTCTCCCCACCGATCCTTCATCACGAGCTCTGATCCTGTCAGGAAGCTTGTCATTCACGGCCGTGCTTTCTCTTACGCTCCTTTTCGGCTGGCTGCTGCAAGATATTTGTTATAGCTTCTGGGGATACGCTGCCGATATCGCCAACTGGCCCTTTGCGACAACATTGCGACTGTTCCGCCGGATTCGTCCCCAATCTGCCTACTCCCAGATCCC
Source organism: Fusarium protoensiforme (assembly GCA_011320165.1). NCBI lineage: Eukaryota > Fungi > Ascomycota > Sordariomycetes > Hypocreales > Nectriaceae > Fusarium > Fusarium protoensiforme. Next base: position 38,688 of record JAANQP010000344.1, on the reverse strand, counting down.
CCAGCTCGATATCGAAGACCCCGCCAAGTTCGTGTACGACGATGAGAGTTCTTCCAGCAGTATCTTTGACGATGATGCGCAGCGCCAGACGCCGTCCGCACCGATTCGACTTGCCCAGCGACTGATCGAGAGATTGGGACTTGACGTGGCACCATCGAAGCTCAAGTCCTTCCTTAATACCTCAACGTACACCATCGTCACAATCGCACTCCTTGCCTTTGTCTTCTCGGCTTTCGCGCGACCCTACGACCGATCGCTCATCTTCCTTTCGTGGACGACCGCCCTGTTGCCGTTTGTCGACTTCTCAGCTTCTTCGCCCATGCTTGAACAGCTGCCTTCGCTATTCGGGACCGGCATTCAGCGTACCTGGGATCATCGAACAGCACTTGCCGACCCGACGCCTCTGGATTGGCTGCCCAAGGATCACAAGTTGGATGGTTTTGAAGATTGGTACTCAGGGAGGGAACACTACAGCGCAGATGCCGACCCTTTGAAGATTTCGAACCTCGACGACAATGTACTACCCGAGCTGCGCGATAAGCTACAAGACGTCCCGGTTAAACATGTTCTCCTCTTCTTCCTCGAGAGCACGAGGAATGATGTCTTTCCCATAAAGAAGGACACCGTTCTGTATAATCGCCTAGTTGAATCGTTCCCAGACAAGAAGCTCCCGAAAGAGGCAATGGATCGACTCGCGACACTGACACCGACGGCCAACTATATCACTGGGGACTACGGTGACGGTTTCGAGCGAGATGAAGCATCCAAGGTCAAGCGCGGAGGCCTTCACTTTACCAATGCGCATACAACGGGTACATATACACTGAAGAGCTTGGTTGGTACGCTTTGCGGTGTCGCGCCCCTGATGGCCGACTTCAACCTCGACTACCGGCACCATGTGTATCAACCTTGTTTGGCGCAGGTGTTTGAAGCCTTGAACAAGCTGGGCGACTCGGAAGAGAAGGATGCGCACCCATATAATGCTTCAAAATGGCAATCATACTACTACCAGGCCGCCACCATGCTATACGACAAGCAATACGAGCTTGTCTCTGGCCTCGGATTTCCAGAGGAGCACATCATCAGTCGAGAATATCTGCGATCACCAAATGCCACACATGGACCCGTCACATTGCCCAACATCAATGCCTTTGCTTTCGAGGAGGATCCGCTCCTAGACTATTTCCGCGACGCCTTTGTTTCGGCCAAGGAAAAGGACGAGAGAGTCTTTCTCACACACCTGACCAGTACGAGCCACCACGCCTTCAAGATGCCTGAACATGAGCAATATGTGCCTGTGGCGGACGGTCTCGATATGTTGTCGCATTATGTCAACTCGGAGGGTTACGACGACAAGTGGCTGCGCAAGGTGTTGGACCTTTTGGATGAGCAGGGCGTTGCCAACGAGACTCTGATTGTCTTTGTTGGAGACCATGGCCTTTCGATGCCCGAAAACGACGTCGTTTCACCTTATTACAACCCAAATGTCGGCATCGACCACGTCCCTCTCGTCTTCTCTCATCCTCTGATGCCCGCTTTTGACGTTCACGATGCGGTGCATTCTTCGCAGATCGTCCCAACCATCTTGGACTTGCTCGTGGAGACGGGATCATTAAACAAGGCCAGCCGCCGAGCAGCGACTGATCTGATGCGCAACTACGAAGGACAATCTCTCATTCGACCGATGCAAAAGTTCAACAACGAAACAGGCCAAGGCAATTGGCAGTTCACGGTTGTCAACCCTGGCCGAGCGGTGGTAACTGCTCGCGATGCCCGTTACCCTGAGAGGCATCTCGTGGTGCCCATCATCGACAACGTCGAGTGGCGACTCAGCAATCTCACAGCTGACCCTGCCGAGCATGATTCTGTGCAGGGCTTTGACTTTATCTCCTTCCTGGGCAGTGTTGAGAGAAAACACGGCACTGAAGTGGCACACTGGGTAGAAGAGGGAGCATTCATCAGCAGGTGGTGGGTAGAAGAGAACAGCAAGCGCTGGCGTTTTGGAGCATACTCGGATCAAGAGTCTTGATGTTGTGTTGAACGTTTGCTTTGTCATCGATTACAACTCATTGTTTGGCGTTGGAGGGCTTTGGTTGACATGACTAGAGGTTCTACGGAACAGTACCAGACTCGGTAGGACATTGTGTTTGGGTTGGTATGGTCGGGAATTATAGGTTTTGTTTGAATCAAGGCATAATACCATAAGCATTATTACACGCTCGAGAACTTGACCAATATTTTGCAAGATCCGTCTTTTGAATCCTGAAACTTGGCATAAGACCTATGCTCTACTCTGCTTTCTCTAGATCTCTCTGCGTTTTATCAATTCCATGAACATTCGCCTCCGAGACGTCTCTTTTCTTGTCTTGTTTCCCCTCACCCGCCTCTTCCTCGTCATCTGACCAGTGCGTATGCCCATTAGCGTACCCCATGTGGTAGGTGAACAGCGTTCGCTTCGACTTTCCTCGACCAATACTAAAATCGCCCTGTGCCAAAGCAAGCGTTCCGCAGAACCGGGGCGGTGTGCTGTCTTCTTCGGTAACTATCTGCCAGCCGTCATCGCCGTCATCGCCGTCATCGCCGGGGGCCTTGGCAAGCTCGGTGTCTAATCAAGTCAGAATACATGGCCAAAAGGTGCTTGGGTGGTTACGACTACGCTTGGGGGCTGGCTCGCTTGGCTTCTCCTTGAACGAGTCTGTTGATGGCTGTGTAGGCTTGGACATGATGGATGGACGCCAGTCTTGATTAGAGAGTGAGTGATAAGAATGGGCAAGAGGAGATGGAACTTGTAGCTTTGACAATGTTATCTGGTGAGAGAGTGATTGTGATGACGCAGACTGCGTGGCAGTGCTGATCAATATGCAGGACACTGGAATATCACGGATCATTTTCAAGCCGAAGCAGGGATTAAATCCTTTTCAAACAACAAACCAATGGTGGTAGTAAAGAAAACGGAGATAGAAGATAGACAACTGTTGCTTAAGAGCTTAGAATGAATCAAGGAGTCTTAAAACTCAACCCTCCAAGCCCCATCACAGGTCGATCAACGACCTACCATCCCTCTTCCCCCTCTCCTCTACCTTGCGACCTCCTCTCGAAGCAGCAGCCTTGTATACGCTCTGTATATCATCCTGCCACTTCTCAAGTTGTGGCCGTAGAAACCGGCGATCATACGTCACCAAGCCGTTGACTTCGCCTTCCACGTCTGTGGTCTGCGTGTAGATGGCGCCGCTGCAGGCGAAGCGCTGCGTCTGCTCACGAATGTCGCGGAATAGGACGCTGGCGCGGTAGTTGTACGATTCAAGGTTCTCGTTGATCTCGTACGTGTCTTTGATGGTGGCGATGGCTTCTTTGACGTTCCAGAGGCTGAAGAGCGCGGTCAGATGTGCATCTAGTCAAGGGATGGGTATCGACTTACTGTTCGAGGGAGACGTTGTGACCAATGCCGCCGTACTCGCCGGCAATGCCGATACGTTCGGGGTCGTATGGCGTCTTGGGCTGCGAGTAGAAGGGGGTGCCGCACTGAGGCTCAGCATAGTTGTGGTTATCCTGAGACATTATCAATAACTATCTCTGAGTATACGAATCTCCAGCGTCTCACATGATAGTCACCAAAGCCGTGATCATCCCACCCGCTGACAGAGTTGATGAGTCTCGTCTTATCCAGACGTCGTACAAGCTGCGTCAAGTCTTTTTCTGGTGGCGGTGAGACGTTTTGCTGACCCCAGCCTTCATTGTAGATGACCTTGAAAGATTAGCTATGTAAGCACAGGGTCCGCTGGAAAGATGCTACTGACCCAAGTTACAATGGAAGGATAGTTTTTGTGTTGGTTAATGACCACCTCAAGCTGCCGTCGGAACTCAGCCTGCTGTTTCGAGTTAGGCTTGCGCTCGCGACTAGCGGGAAGACTAGGCATGTCCTGGATAACCATGAGGCCAAGTTGATCGCAAGCCTGATAAAACAGAGCTGGCTCGACTTTGATCTGCGTAATCTGATCAGCCATGTGTTGCCACGCGACGGAAAGGTCCACGTACATGCTTGCGAACCGAGTTGAAGCCAAACTTCTTGAGAAGCTGCAAGTCATATATCATGGCTTCACGATTCGGGGGTGTGTACAAGCCATCAGGCCAAAATCCCTGATCGAGAGTTCCAAACTGGAACACAAACTCGCCGTTGAGGAGTGGTCGAGTGACACTGTCCACCTTTCCCTTGGTGATGGTGCGGAAGCCCGTGTAGCTGTGGACCTTGTCACCGCTCTCCAAAGTCACGGTGAAGTTGTAGAGATTAGGTGAGTCAGGCCACCATAGTTTGGGTGATTCGACGGTAAAGGTGAACTCTTGATCGGTGACTCCAGAGTGAGATGCCTTTGTGCTTCCATCTGCCGCAGTGAGTGTAACTTGAAAGAATTCCTTGGCTTTTCGTGAAGTGTGAACAGTCACAGCAACTAGATAAACGTGTTAGATCTTTAGCCGAAGATAGGTTGTATCTACAACTTACCCTTGCCGTCAGCACCCGCAGCAACGTCAAGCTGCGTGATGTGATGCTCGGGAGCAGCTTCAATCCACACTTGCTGCCAGATGCCGGAACAGGAACGATAGAAAATGTGACTGGGCTTCAAGGTCTGTTTGCCAATGGGGATGATGTCGGAGTCTGTCGGATCGTGAACAAAGACGAGCCTGCTAGAGTCAGCGTTCGTTCGCTCAGACCAAGATTGCCTTGAACCAACAATTCATTCGAGGCCCCAAACTTGACGTTTTCGGTCACATCGACGGTGAACCGGTCATACCCCCCGATATGAGTCGTCTTCTTGACTCCATTGACAAACACGGTGGCCTTGTAGTCGACGCTCTCAAAGTTGAGCAACACCCTGCGACCTTTCCACTCCTCCGGAACCTCGAATTTCGTCTCATACCACATGTCCCGCACATCCAAGATCTGAAGTCCAGATAGAGCGCTCTCGATGCATGACGGCACAAGCACTTCGCGGTCTAGACTTCCAGCTTTCGGAAGGTTCTCGACGTCTTTCTCGCTTTTGGCAGGTTTCCACGTCCAGATGCCGTTGAGGCTCTTCCATGCTTCTCGGCGAAGTTGAGGTCGTGGATACTCTGGCCATGGGTTCGTTCCGACCTTGTAGGTCCAGTTGGTGTCGAGGGGAGGCTTCTGAACTTTGTACTTTGTTTGGGCGGATGCTGTGCCGAGTAGGAGGAGTAGTAGAGACGTTAGCCTCACGAAAGAGGTAAAGAATGTCCAACGCATCGTGTTAGGAGACAAAGATAGGCTAGGAGACAGTTTAGCAACGTGTTACCAAGTAGAGTTGGTCCTTTAAAGCTCTCCCCGCACTGCAAAGTCAACACCACAATGCGTGATAGTATGATGTCAGCAGCAAGCACAGCCGAGGAGTTGTCACCCCGCATTGCAACGTGAAGGTGATCAGCGGTTGCACTTTGCTTTAACAATGACCCTGCTCATTTTAATCCTTGGAACTATTGCAAAGGATCAAACTTCTTATGCATATGCTCAAGGTCTTTGAGAGGAAATTATCATGGTAGATCCATACCAGCGTCGCATTCTCCCCAAAACTGGCTTTGAGTCGTGATGCGTTGAGCTGCAGGTGCACATCATCATGCAACTCGCCTTGACAATTTCACCCGTCACAGATCTAGCAATTTAGATGATATGGGCCATTGAATAGTTTTTTATTCAGTCTCATCATTGTTCGGTCCCAAACACCCAAGTCAAACCACGCTCGCAATCATCATAGAGTTTCTGTCATTATCTTGCCATTTCATCAAACAAATCAACACTCCAAGTTAGCTGTAAGATGCAACGCTCCCTTACTCGAATCGGCCCTCGTAAAAGGTGTTTCGGAGAGGCAGGTCAGCATCATACACGCCCGACTCCTTCTTCATGTGGCGATCGAAGCTCTGAGTCGACAGCTGCACCTTCTCGAACCAAGTCCTATCCAGGACGGGCGCGACAGGAGCCCGCTGGCCACGAGAGTGAGCCAGCGCTGCCTGGTTGGAGTAGTCGTGGATGGCAAGGCTGGACGCGATCTGGAAGGCACTTCGGATCTGTCGACCGTTCCAGCAGCCGGTAGATCTGGCGAGCTCCTCGAAGTGCTTAGTGGCAAAGTCGATGATATCGTTCTCCTTGATAATGAGGGCGGGTTCACCCGTCATCCTGCTTCGCTCCGATTCGATCTCCTTGAGCTTGGACATGTTCAGGCGGAAGATCTCGCGGGTCTGCGTCTTATCCAGAGGGGGCTGCGAAGAAAATGTTAGCATCTATGCATCTCAAGAGCATCAGGAGACAACTTACATAGTACAGGGACAGGTGAATACGAGACTTGAAGGCCTCGTCGAGAGTGCCGACTCGGTTGGTGGTGAGGAACAAGAGACCGTTATAATACTCCAGGACTCGGAGGAACACCGACACAAGAGCGTTTCGCTTCATGTCGAGCTTGGAACGCTGCGACAAAAAGACATCCGCTTCATCGAGAAGGAGAACACAGTCCCAGAGGTGGGCAAGGCGGAACACGTTCTTGAGCGATGACTCAACCTCGTGAGGCGTCAGACCAAGGTCGCCACAAGTAATGACAAAGAGCGGCTTGCGGTTCTCCATGGCGACAGCTTCTGCCGTGGCTGTCTTTCCAACGCCGGGAACACCGTGCAAAAGGACAACAAGGCCACGACCCTTGCCCTGAATCAGATCCTGGCTGGGACCTTCAGTGGCAATGTCTGCATACTTGCGCTCCAGAGCCTTCTTCTGGAAATGAGACATGACTAGGCCGCGCACGACATCCTTGTAATCGCTCTGGATTCGGAGGTTCTCAAACACTCCAGGCTCCCGGCGCACCGGCTTGAGAAAGTTCAAGTCAATGGGCCAGAAGCGACGCTCTCGCAGGGCATAGGCAAACATGCGCTTGGGAAGAAGAACCAGGTCTTCGTCACGAAGCTCCAAGGCCTTGGGGTCCGTCTCAAAGGTTCGGCTGCCCTTGATACGGTAGCGCAGGAAGGCATCGGCGGCGAGGTTGTCACGTCGCTGGCGGGTCTCAACTCCGTCTGCGTGCTGGATAATCTCAGACTGTGAATACGCGAGAGTCCCGCGAGATCCGTTGAACCAATGTTGGATCTGCATCTCATCATCCTTGATCTCACATCGGATTGACTTGTTCATGGTCAGCTGATGGAATCTCGGCATCCAGTCAGGCATCTTCTGATACGCCTCTGTGAGATCGACAATGAGGTCACTCTCGACGAACTCGGGGTGGCGCATCTTCTGGTACTCCTGGTCGTCCAGAATCTCTTCATCTGGCTCCGTCTGGCCAGAGGGCGGGTTCCTGGTCAGGGTCCAGGCGCTGTACTGCTGGTGGCGGTCATCGAGGTAGTCCATGAACTTGCCACCCTGCTGCTTCAGCGACTGAATGAGCTGCTGGTGATTGTGGCGGTATCGAATGGGGAACACCTCGAGCGACTCGATGGAGCGCTCTCCCACGAAGGACTCAATCTCGAACTTGCGCTGCACAGCACCAAAGTTGGAGCCATCGTGGTCGATGTAGTAAGCCGAGATCTTGAACTTGGAGTTCTCGTTGACTTGGTGTTCATCCTCGAAAAAGTCCCATCCGGTTGTGGGATACGATGTCTCGGGGTCAGGGGCTCTTGTCTTGTAGATGCGCCAGACCTCGTGGTAGCGACCACCAGTTTCGCCGGATGCGGGCATGTAGATAAGGTCTCCAACGCGGAATAGAGACCAGAGGTCGTCAAATTTGACCTTTTCAGCACCGGTACCATCGAAGCGGGAGTGCAGAGGAAGAACCTCGTTGTCAATGAACTCGACATAGCATCGCATGTCTCTCAAGGCCTCAGGGCTGTCCATGAGGCCCTCATAGTCTTCATCGGCGTTGGAGTCGACAGACTCGAGGGACTCAGTGTCAGCGCCGTCATCTTCCTCCTCTCCCTCTCCCTCTCCCTCTCCCTTTGCAGAGCCCATGTCGTCGGCCTCCAGGACCTCGGGCTCGACATCAAGCTCCTCGCCGGCAGAAAGTTCAACAGCCTCGGACTGATCGCTGTCGAGCTCCTCAAAGTCTGCCCACTTCTCCTCCAGAGTGGCAAGAATCTCCTTCATCTTGGGCTGGAAGTGCACCAGGGCCTTGAAAGGCCTCATGAAGGTGCGGGGAGTTGATCGCTGATCCGTGTCGTTCATGAGGGCAGTCAAGTGACCGAGGACTGGCTGAGACTGGATACGGATGCGCTGAATCTCATTTTCAGATGATTGAAGCGCATCGCCCTTCCTCTCACGTCTGGCCCTCTCATAGGCGTCGATCTTGTTCTGGGAAGCGCCAGAGCCAGTGTTCTTGAGGGATAGGTAGCTCTGTCGAAGACGAGCAATCTCCTCGCGGCGACGCTGTCCATGCTCACGGCGGATCTGTGCCTGAGTGCTAGGACCGCCCATGAGAACGTCAATGGCATAGTCGGGCTCATCGATGTCCTGGAAGCGGTTCTTGAAGTTTTTAAAGTTGACCTTGCGAACCTGGGGGATCTTGGGGCGCCATTTGGAGGCGACTCGACGTCGATTAGCGAGAATGCGTTCTCGACGCTTAGCTTCTTGCTTAAGAACCATGTACTGAAGTTCTCCATCACGAGGAGGACGCGGAGGCTTTGTAGCGCGCGGTGGGGGAGGAGGAGGAGGAGGAGGAAAATGTCGTGGAATGGGGGGGAAGCGACGACCACGGCCACGACCGCCTCTTCCTCTCTGTGCTGTGCGAACCATGGCTGACTGTGGTGAATGAAGTGTAGGATGTGTTGTTGTTACTCTAAATGGAGATTTGTTGATGGATCAAGCCGTGCTCCAACATCTCGAGGCTGTTTCGACTCTTTATAGGTAATGGGTTCGGTTCGGAAGAGGCCTCTGTAGATAAGATCAGCCTCCGCAACGATAGTGCCGCGCTCAACTGCATCGCGATGGCCTCTAGCCTGCCGACCTGAGTCACCCGGTGCGCTCGTCCCCTGCACGTTGTAGGCAGCAGGGCTGGGCTCAGCCTCTGAGCACCACACCGAGGGTCCACAGTATGCGCCGCCTGAATCTCACATCAGCCCAGCCAGGCAGCGGCCCAATAGAATGGCGAGATGCATTGAATCGCACAGCCAAGGCGTTTTGGGGACCATGAGGAGATCGTGATTGGAATGCAGGTTGGCGACAGTGAGAGCGTAGCGATTCGTTGATGCAGGTGAACCAACGCGGGAGCACCCAGGTATTCAGGCAACAATGCACGAGGTGACTAAGCACAATGATCTGATTTGCACCACAGAGGTGTCCTACATACCCTGTTGTCTTCCATCAAGATAACATGGAAATTGAGATAAAAGACCGCAAGTCCTAGCTTGGCATTCGGTCATTTGTACTTTGGTGAATCAAGATGCGATGCAAATCGCAATCACTCGGAAGCCAAGTGCCATTTTCAGCCGCGATTGCCATGCAGCTTGGGAACCCCTCACCCTAAAACACAGCGCATGCGAGGTGAGGTCTCGCCAATCATGTTGGTCGAGATAAGAGAAAAGAACATGAAACGCGGGTACAACAAGCCCTCCAGTAATTTTCCCTATAGCTGTCCATGGCCGGGCAGTGTATGTCGTGATTCTGTCTCGATACGGCTGATGCATAGTCGATCGCTGTTGTGTCCTGCACAGCCTCACTTTTTGTGTGTCGAGAAGTGAAGAGGGGAATGTTGTTCCACAGCTCCTCCGGTCACATGTCAAGACTGACCTCTAACAATATGTACTTGACCATAGATCTCGAAGGGACCTTATATGAACAACTAATTCTGCCGCAATGGCCCTAAAAAACGGCATGTTGAAGGGACAAATTCATCCATAGTGTTGCAGTGTTACCGAGGCATTGTTGCTCTTCAGTTGGGAGGGAAACGCCCCAAGCCGCAACCACACCCTATTGCTCAAGACCAAGTGGGAACGAGAGGTAGAGAATACAATTGAGCTAAATCTATGAATAACCTTATGTAACTTAGTATTTGAGGTTAATTTTGAGTTCACTGATGAAGATGTGCACTTAATTGCATCGTGGAAGCATCCCCTGTGGACTTATTTCTTCGTAATCCTTTGCCGTGAGATATTTATTTACTTTCCTTTTTCTACCCGGCAATGCATATCCCGTATTGCGCTAAGGAACTGGTCCTCTAACTTGCTTGTTGAAGCTTAAGTATATATCGGAGTAGGTGTCCCCTCGACAATAGATCGAACTACTCCGAACAACTTTGTTGACACGAAGATCTTGATCAGGGCTACTGACACTCCTCCTCCAGTTTTACTGCTCAAGATGGGCATCCCTCTTTGATTATCAAGAGATTTCACCAACTATACGTCGGAATGTCAAGTAGTAAATGTTTGGGATTACTATCTTCTTCTTGCCTCACTCATACCTGGAGCTGTCAAGAGGCTTGCATCAGCATTATAGCTGGATACCTATTTGCCACTGATAGTTCAAGACATTTACGTCTGATGGTTTAAGATTGAAGTATGAAGTGAATATTCAACTCTCTCATATAACTGGTAATGCATATTCATGCCAATATCTCAGTGTAGATTTAAGCACATATCGGGTTGGAAGGAGCTCCAGAAGCACTATTGTCTCAGATCTGTTTTCCCTACCCTTGAATTGCCCCCTCAGATTGAAGAGAAAGGTTAGTTCCTCCCTTGCTTGCGGTGTTAAATTACATGTCTCATTCTTTTGGCGCGGGAAGAGTATAAGCCGTGGGGTGCTTACTCTCCCTTTTCTAAGAGGGACAGCTCAGCCAGCCACACCAGTGGCAACGGCTGGGGGCAAAGACACACATCAATAATTGATTTCGTAATGCAAGTGTAGGGAGGCCGGTTCAATTTTACAGGTGCATCCTGACTTATTTCAGACCCAACAGAAGCCGGAACTGAAGGGACATGCATGTTGCAAACTGCGTGTGCCCAACATACACCACAAACTTTCCACTCACTCTCTGTCGTTTTCACTCATTCATTCAAAGTCGGGACTTTTCTTGGGGGAATATTAATATTGTCTGATGATTTATTGAAGGTATGACATTAAGTAAGCCAGATGGTTGTGAGATAAGCGCTCGTCTCTATGTGTAACCCATGGATTCCAAGCCAACAATAGAATGAAACGAAGATGATACAGTATCGCGAACAATGGATGGGGGTACAGCCAGTCCCTTAGACGGCGAGCATGGCGACAACACCAACAACACCAGCAGCGCCAATGACGTCGGCGCGGAGGGTGGGAGCAGGGCCAGTGGAGGTGGTGGTGGTGACAGCCGCGGTCTCCGTGGTGGTGCCAGTAGCGGTACCAGCGGTGCCAGTCCTGGTTATGGTTAGCTTTTCTGTCCTTTATTGTGACATGGGTAGGATACGGACTGGGTCGAGGTGTGCTTGGTGGTACCGGTGTGAGTCTCAGTCGTAGAGTCGGCAGCCATGGCGGGAGCGGCAATGGCAAGAGCCGCGGCGAGGAGGAAGTTCATCTTCATGGTGAAGGTTGGGTGAGGGTGTTGAGATGAATTGAAAGAATGGAAGAGAGTTGAGCGAGTGTTGTAGAGATGAGCTGATGGGAAGTAAGAATTGCAGGACGAGGACAGCTTTTTGTACTCCGAGTCCAATATGAATCCAACTCAAGGGAGAAGAAACATCATTCCATGGCATTGCTTGTTTCTCGTTGGCTGCCCCGTACCTCTCGGCAAGACGTTGCCGGAGAGGGAGCTAGCCCCTGGCGTTGTCAGCCACACAAACCAAGATGGCCATGTCTTAACACCTGTGGCGTGGGCAAGCTTCAGTAGGAGCAATACGAGCCGGCTAATTGCGTAAAACCGCAATCATACGGGCAGATGACGCGGCTCAGTGGCAGTTGGAAGGTCTAGATTCTAGCCCGCATTGACTGCGCCTCGCTCCGAGAGATGGGCATCCGAGGTTTCGAGATGCCGATTTATCCATTGGATCTGCAGCCAGGCCGAAAATAAAGCCAACGGTCGTGTTGAAACGTGCGGGCTACAGTACACACTAGTCTACAAGCTGGGGAGATTGCTCCATACGGATATGTCGGGATCTGTGGCCGTCGTCTAGCGGGCATCCGCCGTATTCTGTCCAACACCTTTGACACACGACAGAGTAATCCGCCTCTCTTGTTTGGCTGCCTATTATGGACGATCGAGACGTTACACGGCATCAATTGGCCGCAGGGAAATTGCCCAGACGGCCACCGTCGACCACTATAACGGCGCCGTTGGTGTATGCCCCAGCGCGAGATGCAAGGTACAGGAGCGTGCCTCCCATGTCCTTCTCGTCTCCCATCCTCTGCAGTGGGACCATCTCGCTCGGAACGGCGCCTGGCTGTCCTGAAGAGTTGGAGTAGAGCTTTACGATTGGCTCTGACATCTCGCTCGGGAACACTGAAACGCACAAACGTTAGTTGGTCCATTCTACCTGTCAAGAGGGTTGGCTTGCACTTACATCCAGGAGCGATGCAATTTGTCCTATGCGTGGCTTAGCACTCGACTACCTGAATAGCTTCACCGGAACGACTTACCGAATTCCCCACTGTGGGAGAGTCACCGCAAGTTGCTTAGCCGCCAGGATGGCTCCGGCCTTGGATTGGCCATACGCCCAACCTCCAGGGGCCTTTTTGTTGTATCCGGCAATTGAGCTCGTGATGATGACCTGCGAGCTCTGGTCCACATTTTTCTTGTCATTTCCCTTGCCGAGGAGTCCAAGAAAGGCCATAGTCGTATACCACACTGAGGCTGTGTTGACGGCAAAGGTATTGACGTAAGCATCAAAGTCGATGTCAAAGTTGCCCTTTGCCCATTCTTCCAGACTGGTCTCGGCTGTAACTGGCTTGACCTGAGGGCCACCGATGCCAGAGTTGCAGACCAGAAGGTTGAGATATCCGGTATCTTTTTCGATAAACGAGGCTGCCTCTTGAAGAGCGGACTTGGAGGTGACATCGCATTGAACAGGAATCACATTCGGGCCAAGCGACTTGGCCACCTCATCCAACATGTGCTTCCTTCTACCTGCAATATAAACCTTTGCACCATTTTGGACGAGGACTTTGGTAATCATGAGGCCAATACCTAGGAGAAATGAGGACGATGGCCTAGTATAGATGTTTGTCTACTAACCTGAACCTCCGCCCGTAACTAGCGCAACGAGGCCATTGACATTAAACAAGGACTCAGCGAGGAGCTCGCTGCTATTGGAGTTTTCGGAAGTCATCTTGTTGATCTTGATAAAAATCAAGTTACCGAGAAAAAGATTATGTGTGATGAAGTAAATAAATCACGCTGGTCTTGGCGGATGCAGTCATTGACTCATCGCGAAACTCCTCCGCTTTCAACAATACACGTGATCAAACCCCTGTGTGATGAGCTTGCTATGCCGAGGTTGACTAACAAATTCTTACTAATGCGCGAGCGCCCTTCGCTGGACATGATGAGGGGGGTTTGCGAAGATCGCTTTCCTAATCCTCCAGATACGATAGGCCGGAATGTCGCGCCTTTTGGTCGCGAGATAAGGCAGTGGGCCAGTGGTGTGGCAATGGAATATTACAGACGTCTGTTTTAACGTAATAACGTTGAGACAACTGCAGGGGAGTTGGGTTCTAGAAGCAAGCTGTAGGCCCAAGGACGATAGGCGAGATTAACTTCTTGGCTAGAGAAAAAAGCCTCTTGATATGGAGGCTGGCGTTCGCACCAAAACCTTGCATGAGGCCCCTTGCATACATAGGATGCCAGCAGGGAAAGAAGGTCAAGACAATTGCTTGCCCTGGAAATCAATCAAGGGAGAGAACACATCTACTAGGCTCAGAAAGGTATTGGGCTTGGCGTCGTGGCTTGAGCTGACTGTCTGTCTGAATCTGCCTTGGCTGAGTTCTAGGCAGCCACAACCAGGTCCAACATATTTCTAGACCGTCCTCCCTGAGACTTGTCTTGTAATCATTTTTGCCTTCTGTTGATTGCCCTGTTGATATTTGAATACCGATACTTGGCGGTGTGCGGCCCGATTACGACTCACGAGTGACTCCAACGAGACCAGCATCATGTCCGAATCCAATCCTGACACCTCACACCTAGCAGAAACATCTGCGAAATCCTCTGCGGTTGATCAGCCAACAAAAGAAGACATCGTGCCTTTGCTCGAGAGAGCTTGCTGCAGATACGATGCGATTGATTATGATCGAATGGAGGAACTCAGCAAGGCGGCGAAGCAGTTCTACGACGAGCAAATGCGACTTAGAAGGGAAGCCCGAAGGAGAAACATGACCTTCTTTGCGTCTGTTTTCGTGCCGTTCTCTATGGTGGCTGGGGCGATTTACTGGCTGTATTGGTGATGCAGGTGTTGTTCAGGACCCGAAAGCGATGTTTGTTTTTGATCTCTACTCCCTGTAAAGATGATTGTATCTGAAAGAAGGTCTTCCCGCAACATATCGGTGGATATCAACAAGATAACGAGATATGCTGTGCTAGGGTCTTGACGCTCGATGATCACGCCATATTGACCCCGCATGAATGAAATGAAGCTTCTGGCCGCTGCATTCAACTTGCCCCTTCATTTTGCATGCTGCACGCAAAAGAGTGATATATCCTTATAGTCATACTCCAAAACGCCACAAATTCTTCCACCATGAGCTCCTCAGAGTCTATTTGGGCCTCGCAACAAGCGGGCGACGCCCTCGCGCATCAAAGCGATGCCAAGATAACCCCCAAGGTCTTCATCATTGCCATGGTGAGTAATATTCTCCAACGGGACTTGAAGCATCTCTAATACACAGCAGTTTCACGAAGAGTCGCGAAACTGGTTATCACCCGAAAGCGCTATCCAGTTCCCGCGCAAGGTGCGGCTTCCTGGCCTCGCCCATGGTTACGAGCATGTCCACGTTACCGAGGATGGCCAAGTCGGCCTCTTGGTCGTAGGCATGGGTCGTGAGTACATCTAATGGTTGCTCCGCGTTGAAACTAACAAGGGGAACAGTGATAAACGCTGCCTTGTCTGTCAGCGCGCTCACCTCCTCGCCGCTCTTCGATCTGTCCAAGACCTACTTCGTGCTCACGGGCATTGCAGGTGTTAATCCGAAGCGTGCTACTATTGGGTCTGTTGCTGTCGCAAAATTTGCCGTTCAAGTGGATATCCAGTTGGAATTCGACGCTAGAGAGATCCCCTCTGAATGGGGTTCTGGTTACGTTCCCATCGGTGCGGATTCGCCTGATGAATTCCCCAAGATCCTATATGGTACTGAAGTCTTTGAGTTGAATGGCGAGCTTAGAGACTATGCTCTGTCTGTTGCTAGGACTGTCACTCTCGAGGACTCGCCAGAGGCTGCAAAGAACCGGGCGTTGTGGGTTGGTTCACCCGACATCTTTCAGGCGGCGACCCAAGAGCCTAGCGTTATTGAAGGCGATGTCCTCTCATCCAACACCTTTTGGCATGGCCATCGTCTCTCAGACGCTATGGAAAAGGTCACCAAGGTTTACACATCTGGGCAAGCCGAGTATGTCATGACGGCCCAAGAAGACAATGCTCTCCTGGCCGGTCTCTCGAGGGCGTCACTCCAAGGCAAGGCCGACTTTTCCCGCATCACCTTGATCAGATCCGCCTCCAACTTTGATCGTGGCCACGAGGATAAGCCGCATGAGCTTCCCTTTGTCATGGATAACGGTGGACTGGGCCCTTCTACGCGAAACCTATATCTTGCAGCTTTGAAGGTAGTGGAAGGCATTTTGCAGAACTGGACCGCCAAGTTTGAGGCTGGTCTTACTCCGAGTAGTTACATTGGGGATGTCTTTGGATCGCTGGGCGGTGTGCCAAGCTTTGGTCCTAAAGAAGTTCTTAATTAGATATTCGATACAAGGTAGTTTGTTCTGCCAAGTTGATATTAAGCAAGAAGGGTTACATCAAGTCAGCCAGATGCGTCGTCTTCTGTTTTGCCATTTTCGGTACTGTGGCCCGCTCTTTTGAGTGAAATCAATGGATATGAACCTATCCACGTGCACTAATACCTCCGTGTCAGCATTTCTGTGACTCTCAAGATGAGATCAGCTTGCGAGCGATGCCGTATAAATATCGAGAATGGATGCGACTTTTCTAGACAAGAACCAAAGCTATAATCATGGATGTCTCACCAAATAATCTCGTTACTGCCCTAGGTGCACTTACTGCCCTCTGGACAGCCGCAAAGCTGTCTAGCTTTCTGTGGCTCTACGTCCGTCCTTCTTCATTTCACCGTTATACCAAGACAAAAGACGACTCGCCCCCCTGGGCCTTCATCACAGGAGCTAGCTCTGGCATTGGACGTTCCTTTGCACTGGAGCTCGCGTCCAAGGGCTTCAATGTCGTGATCCATGCTCGCAACAAGTCCAAGTTGGACGCAGTCGAGGCAGAGCTACACGCCAAGTTTCCGTCTCGTGAGGTCCGCTGTCTTATCCTCGACGCCTCTGCTCCATCCCAATGGGACTTTGAACAGATTGCATCAAGCGTCTCGGATGTACCGATAAAGGTCCTGATCAACAATGTTGGAGCAACGATGCCTATCGGCCATGAGTTTGATACCCTCGACAGCTACACTCCTGACGAACTACATGCGAGCATCAATACCAACGCCGCCTTCCCCATGCTGCTCACCGCCTCACTCATGCCAAACCTGTTGAATAATCAGCCAGCTCTCATCCTCAACGTGGGCTCGTGGTGCGACATTGGCTTCCCCTTTTGTCCTGCTTACGCCCCCTCAAAGGCCTTTGTGAAGACGAGCTGCATTCAACTGGGGCTGGAGATGGCATACAAGAAGCGTGATATTGAAGTTCTCGGCCTCAGACTTGTGCAAGTTACCGACACTGGTACCATCTTCTTTCCCCCCAATATTATGGTTCCAACGGCGGATGAATGGGTCAAGTCGGCATTGGCGAGAGTTGGCTGCGGTAGACCATATGTCATGCCTTATTTCCTGCATGCTCTCCAAGAAGCGCCTCTTGATCTGATGCCTGCGTGTATGAGAAAGGAAGCACTTATTGCCCTGGGGGGCACACTATTATGTACCGATCCGCTTGGAAGATTGGCAGCACAGGCAGCCGGAAACGAGATGGCGAAGAAGAAGGTTTGATGGACCAGGGATATGGGGCTAGGTATGAGAGGTCCAGCTGTTATATGTTCATCAATGTGTTCCTAGATATTGTGGCCGACAACTCTTCTTAGAGGCGTCATTGACATCAACAATAGTGATAAGGGGACTTGGTTGATTGGTAGCTTGATGCTTGTATCTTTTTTTCAATCGTTTCAATAGCCCAATAAACATTTCTAATAGTCGCCGTGAGTCTTAAGTAGGCATCTGTCACCATTCTCGCATACCTCTCAACCCAGGGCCTCCCATTACTCGAGCAAAATATCGATACTTCCATCATGTCGAGTAACCTGCTTTGTACTCCAAACAAGGTACCGTGATCTGACACTACGCTTCAAGTTCGCACCGAGTCCCTTGAATTCCTCTTCTGTCCTTGGCATCCAACCGTATCCGAAACCAACGTTCAATCGCAGCCACCCTTTCTGCTTCGCTCTTCAAGATGTGTTCGGTCACTCCGGTCTTTGGCATGTTTAACTTGAGTCGATCTCTGAACAGAATAACTGAGCCAATCAGTGGACTGTCGTTATCGTTGGCCAGAAACCTCTGCGCAAGGACATTTTGTGTGAAGAGACTCTGAGGGCTCGTCATGGGAAAGTGATTCATAACTTCAAAGTCGGTAGCCAGGCACTCCTGATCAGTGAAGCAATAGCCTTCAACCCACGGAGACTCGTCGTTTTCTCTATGGGAGTAAACCCATACCCGCTGATTCTTATCCGTGTGCTCAGGCAAGCTCTTGTATTCGAGTCTAAGTTGTTGTCGGTGGATACCAGAGATGACGGTATTTGCTACCAATGGTATGGGCTTGGCTGGACATGCGCTTCCGTGCCCAACATCGACGAGATATCGATGTTGCTGAATAGTCACTAAGATGGCTAAATGACTCCTGAGATCAAGATCAGTATATAGAGCAGTGCCCCTGTTCAAGTCTCAACTTACCATCCAAGCCAGTTCGATCCATTACTATCCGGTGCCGGTCGCTTCACACGAGCGGCAACGTATATGCAGTCAAATCCTAGACAACGCAGTATGTGACCGAAGAAATTGTTGTTTTCCAGACAATAGCCGCCCCTAGAGCGGCAGACAATCTTGTCGAACAGATCTTCTGGATCCAGAGAGAGCTCCTTTTTCGGTGAATAATGTAGTGACAAGTTCTCAAACGGTACCCGCTCCAGTTGTCGTCTTTGAAGTCCCGTCAGAAACTCCAAGCGGTCAGCTGGATGCTTGTCATGAGGGAAGTCGATGTGGCCGAGATATTGTTGAATCTGATCTTGATTATACATGATAACTAGACAATAAGGGCGTTCAGACTCTGATAACTAGTCATAGAGGAAGAAATGGTAGAGTGAGTGAATTATTTATGACAGCATTTGTCGGTGAGCAAAGTCCTTAGCCGCCCCCTGTCCCTGGTGGAGCATCCATTCTTGGTATCGTAACCGCTCGCCTTTGCAGAGACAGCGCAATAATGGTGAAGACGATATTTCATTGAAACGAAACCTAAACTCACAGGGCCCCGCCTTGGAGCAAAAATCTTGTCGAGAGCAACGCAATACCCAGAAGCGCCTGCTTGATTGCAACATCTGATTCTGTCAACCAAGGTTATGAGCCACTTTGCTTGCGACAGGTCAACTATTTAGAAACTTGTATATGTTGAGCGTATTCGTCAGCAAAAACAGCCATATCCCATGATAAGAAGTGGCCAGAAGAAGGATTGTGCCTTTCCCGGCCCACAGCCGAACACGCCAAAGTCCCGTAGCCGACGACGGATGCGTGCTCGGATATGGGCGCCACTTGATTGATGGCCGGTCTTATGAAGCCGATGAACCATAAAGCCCCTGGTCTGGTTACCAGAAAGCTATCCTATGATCTCTTTTATGATGCAGTTCGATAGAGATGCATTCTCAGAAAATATTTTAGAAATCCTCTGGATCGTGTCTGACGGTACGAACCATGGGAATGTTCATCATCAGTAGCATAGCATAGTCAACAGGAGAATTATCATGGTTTGTGAATCCCACAAATGGTATTTTATTTCTGTATTATGCGAATCTAACTCGTCCAAGTCGGTTCAATCCAGGTCGGGTACAGGCAAGTGGTCTATCAGAGTGCACTTTCGGCCCGGGAAGATGTTGCCGAGAGCTTCAATAGCGTTCTTGTCCCTCAGCTCGGTCGACTCATCAGATGTGATGAGAACGAAATCATAAGTCAATAAGTTCATGCCCCGTGGGATGTCATACTGGATTGCCAACTCCTCCGATACCTCCTGCAGCTTCACAATCAGGCTTGACTTGACGCCAAAGACGGCATCCGATGTCAGGTACGGATCTGGGTCGATGTACAAAGCCCTGCCCCCTGAGTCAGCGGTATGTAATCTAGATCACGCTGCATCATCACTTACGTTATGAGATGATCCCAACCGTCTTTGTTAAACATAAAGTGCATATGGGCTGGTCGCCAGTAGTGGCGATTGAGCCTCGTCAACAGCTTTCCGACAGGCCCATCGCCGGGGATCGGATAGCTAACGGGAACAATGGCCTTGAACCAGAACTTGCCTTCTGAGTCGGTACTCAAAATAGCACGACCAGCTGGTCCCGACCTATCAGAGTGTTGCACGTCGTAGAAGCCGCTGCTGTCCGTCTCCCAGACATCCACCTTGACGCCCTCGATGGGGTTTCCCTGGCGATCCTTGACCGTGCAGAGACAGAATAGTGGCTGGCCCTTGTCATCCGAAGATATGGGGTCCCCATGGGGAACCTCTGGGGCATCGTGGGTGTGGAATGGGCCAAGAACCGATCCCTCAGTCGAACTGTCGGGTTTGGGGTGATCTATCGAGTCGACGAGTAGGGACAGACCCAACACATCCGACAGCAAGATGGATTCCTCGTGCAGTGTTAGCGGTGTCTCGGGCCAATGGAAGCTACTCCTGTTGGTTCGCATACATTCCTCACGTCGGTTGTGATCTGACCGACCTGGACCAGAAAATCGAGTCCGGCTTTCCATTCCTCCGTACTGAGACGCGTCTCGCGGGCGAAATCGTGGATATGCGTGATGAGCCGCTCCATCACATAGTCGAGGCGCTTATTCCCCGAACGGGTGCTGATCGCGACTGCATTGGGGGTGATGTTGTCGATGGTCAAATCAGCCATTGTGGCGCTCTCGATAGGGTTGTCGGCCATGTCTGTCGATATAGTAGTTATTGACAATGACTTCAAAGCCAATTAAGCAATTGACAATTGACAGTCAAAGTATAACGACTCTTCAAGCCAAGAACTGGCAACTTGCTCTCATCAATACACAAAAAACGTGGCTCTCTCCAGACACGCTCTAATGCAAGCGAGTTGAAATGTCTCAGTTCCCTCAGCTCCTCACGCATTAAGAACCAACGACTCGTGTCGTTACCCCTCTCTCACGGAAACCTTCTTCCCTGTCAAGCCTCGGGTAACCCGACGTCGATCCCCCCGTTTCCGATGTCGTTATCGGTTCTGGGGAGCGAATCGCTGCAATGGCATTGTAATTATCCCTGTTCAGAGAAATCTACCGGCATCTTGTGGCGGTAGTTACTCCGCACCTTGGCCTAATGCACCCCGTGTTATGGATCACCGGGGGTCTCTGCGGTGGCTTCCCCGTGTCTTTCGCAGACTATATGTAGTCCGGGAAGACTTCAACGGGAATAAGAATTTCTCGTTTGTATAGCAGATTGCTTCTTTCGTACAGCAAGGTTTATTCTTGTAGTCTCTTGCAGTTTAAATACAGACTCGTCCTTCTTGCGGCCGCCGATATCAGACGTGCCAGCATGGCCAACACATCCGAGGTCTTTCGGACCTTTGTCCAGTTTCTTACTCCTTTGAATCTTTCCTTGATCGCTATCATTGTATTCTTCCTTCACTCAGTCAGGAACAAGTTCCGCCGCGGGCTGAGAACCATTCCTGGTCCAACACTAGCAGCATACTCTGGGCTCTGGCGCTACCTGGATGTCCGCAGTGGACAAGCTCACAAGACGGCGATCGAGCTTCATCGGAAACATGGGTTGCTTGTCCGGATTGGCCCAAACCATGTCACTATCTCAGACCCTCGCGAGATCAAGAAGATCTACGGCCTCAAGTCGGGCTACACCAAGGTTGGGCTGTCCAGCATCATGTGTTACTTTCCATGCTGATAATGGCAGACTGCTTTTTATCCTATCCAATCCATCACCTGGAAGGGAAAGGTCGAGGTCAACCTTTTTGGTACCCGAGATGAGGATTACCATCGGGAGCTGAAGAAGCCAGTCGCCAATGCCTTCAGTTTGACGACACTGTTGACCAACGAGCCAGCTGTTGACTCCTGTACCAACTTGCTTATTGAGAAGTTATCTGCATATGCCGACGCGTCGACTCCTGTCGACTTTGGCGAGTGGCTTCAGTTCTACACCTTTGATGTTGTTGGAGAGATTACCTTTGCCAAGAAGCTGGGTTTTCTTGAGAAGGGTGGAGATGTAGATGGCATGATTCAAGCTATCGAAGACTTGCTGGTGCGTCTATTACTACGTCCTTAGCGGACCCTACTGACAAGTCTAAGGTTTATGCCAGTTCCATCGGCCAAATTCCAGTATGGCACAACTTCCTAATGGGCAACCCACTTCTTCCCATCCTCTTCCCCTCGATGGAAGGTTGGAACAAGGTCCTCACCTTTACTCTCAAGGCGGTGAATGCGGTTATTGGCAACGTTGACGAGGATTCTAAGCTGAAGAAGGATGGCGAATTCAACATTGAATCCCTCGACCGACAAGGAGACATGCTCAGCAAGTGGTTCGCCGTCAAGCTCGCCAACCCTGAGAAGATGTCGACACGAGATATTGTCGTTCACCTGAGCACCAACGTCTTTGCAGGATCCGATACTACAGCGATTGCCCTGCGAGCTGTGTTTTACAACCTCCTCAAGAACCCAGCAAAGATGCGGAAGCTGGTCAAGGAGATTGATGATGCTGCTGAAGCTGGATTTGTCAGCTCCCCAATCTCTTTCAAGGATTCTACCAAGAACCTGCCCTACATGCAGGCCGTGCTGAAGGAGGGTCTTAGAATTCACCCTTCAGTCGGTCTTCTCTTGGAGCGCCACGTGCCTGCCGGTGGCGCCGTAATCTGCGGCAAGCCGATCCCCGAAGGAACCATCGTCGGAATAAACGCCTGGGTCACGCA
The DNA here is from genome assembly GCA_011320165.1 of Fusarium protoensiforme. Lineage (NCBI taxonomy): Eukaryota > Fungi > Ascomycota > Sordariomycetes > Hypocreales > Nectriaceae > Fusarium > Fusarium protoensiforme. The sequence goes on along the minus strand of JAANQP010000344.1, from coordinate 16,353 downwards.
GCACGACCCTGAAGTCTTCCCCAACCCCGACCAGTTCGAGCCAGAGAGATGGCTTGACGCCTCTGAGGAGCAGTTGAAGATGATGGAACAGTCCTTCTTCGCCTTTGGTGGTGGATCACGCACGTGTATCGGCAGGCATATTGCCATTATGGAGATGGCAAAGCTCATTCCTGAGATCTTGAGGAGGTTTGAGTTGTCGCTGCCGAGTCCGGATCACGAATGGCATACCAAGAATATTTGGTTTGTGCAGCAGGAGGGATTGATTTGTAATTTGAAGCGAAGACAGCAGGTTTGAGCATGGATTTAGCCCAAGACGATGGAGAGTGTCTGCATTTGGTTTGGTCTTGAAGACGACAAAGGGGCTGTAATGGGTCTTTGTTGGGACGGCTGCTCAAGACGCACAAGCGGCACACCAAGTCATCATTATTGAGAAGCACCGCAAATATTGGCCTTTAATTCCGAGGTATTTGTGAAACCAAGGTCATGTGAAGAATCCGTTACCCTGGGAACAGTCATCGACGGTCTCACCCCTCAAAACTGACCACTTCAGCCAGCACGCGGAAGCCACGGAACCTGATTGTGAAGAGAGAAAGTGCCCAATCATGTGATTGAACCGCCTCAAAGTATTGATTTGTTTACCGGATCTGCCATTATGTATGTGAATTCTCGCAAAGGAAGTCTCAGTATCCATGGATCTTATCTCACATGAATACGACCCTGGCAAGCCCTGCAGGGCAAGGCTGAACTAAACCGAGACATGCAGCTCTCACCCTGCACAAACTTTTCGATTCAAGAGATCGAAAATCGCTCAGCTTCAACCTTGAAATTGCAGGCAAAACACTCCATCTTTGTGGTCTATCCCCTGTGATTCTTCAACCCCTTGCACGCATCCCCATGCGCCCTGTTCTGGTTGCTTCCGCCGCGGCCGCGGTGGCCGTTGCCACGAGGCCCCAATGCGGTCTCCGGAGCATGACCAACCTCGTCACATTCGGCGACAGTCTCACGGATGAGGCTCGAATCCTATACTTCATGGAACACGATGGCCAGGCTCCTCCACCTGGAACAAGATTCCCTCCCAACAACCAGACTTTGAGCGGCGGCTATGCCTGGGGACGACTCGTGGCCAATCTCAGCGGTGCCGAATACTACAACTACGGTGTTGGAGGGGCTACCTGCTCGTCCAAGATTGCGACTCGAACATTTGTGGGCTACAACTGGACAGTCCCAACTGTGCTTGAGTACCAAGTTCCCGCCTTCCAGCAAGACCTCGCTGTTGGCGGCATGTTTCCCGACCGAGAGCCAGACAACACCGTCTATGCCCTGTGGATTGGTACGAATGATCTCGGCTGGGACGCTTTTCTCACTGACTCCATGGCCCCTGGTGCTACACTACCTGACATTGTCGACTGCACGTGGGATTCCTTTGACGGAGTTTACAAGACTGGGGGACGTCACTTTGTCGTACTCAACATGCTTCCATTGGAGCACGCGCCTGTTTATACCCTTCCTGAACTTGGTGGACCGGAACACAGTCAGTACTGGCCCGGCAAATCCGAGTACAACGTGACGCAGTATAACTCCAAGCTCCGCCAGTACGCAACCAGTGTCAACACGATGCTCGAGCAAGGCGGATTACTAGAGCATACAGTCAGGAGGCGCTGGCCTGGGGCGTCGCTGACTGTGTTCGATGTGAATGCGTTGCTGAAGGATATTCTGGAGGACCCGGGTGCTTACCTGAGCTATCCCGCCAACGTTACTGGGGTTTATCACTCTTGTCCGGGCGAAAGTGCAGCGCCTGAGGATTGTGTTGACTCCTCATACCCGCTCTCAAGTTTCTTTTGGTAAGTGGGCATACGCACTTGTTTATTGATGATCTGACTGTGGTAGGTACGATGATCTACACCCAACTGAGAGGGTTGTGCGGATTGTCGCCGAGACTTTCATCAAAGTTGTCAAGAGGGAGTCCAAGTATGGACATTACTACGGATAGGTAGCCTGACCTCGGCTTGACCTGTGAAGAATAGTGCAGCTTAGACAGGGATCCAAGAGAAACATGCATGAATATCACAGAGTTCAATTTGTTGCGCAGTACCTCAACTTCAGGCCTCCAGTAGTTCCTCATCAAGCACTATGGCCTACCAGTTCAAGTCCAAGCAAAGAACGAAGCACCAGCGCTGTACATGACACTATCCCACCAACTCTGCAAATGCCAAGTGATACCCGTGTTGGTAACAGAAGACGTGCTCAGCCTCACACGCAGATTCTTGCTGTGATCGTAGTCGAGCGAGTCAATCGCCATGATGATCTTGGGCGCCTTGGAGAAGGCCTGGCGGAAGTTGTAGACATCCGAGTTCTCCTGCTGTGGCTTGTTCCACGGCCGCACGTCCTCCGTGTTGAACTTGCCGCTCGCAACTCCCTGCTGGTCCGCCGGGTAGGCGAGCCAGGTCACGCCGGCGCTGTAGAGGATCGAGTCGGACCATGAGTCGGCGTGGATAGTGAAGCCCTTGGCGTCAATGTCGGTGGGGTACACCTTGATGCGCCAGTTCTTCTTCTTGTCCATGTCGAGGGACTGCAGCCAGGTGATGACCTTGGGGGGACTCTTGAAGGGCGTGGTGAAGTTGATGCGCTTGGACTGGGTCAGCTGGGGCTGGTTCCAGGGACGGGTCTCCTGGGTGTTGTAGACGCCCGTCTGCATGTAGCTGAAGCGGGAGCTCTTCTCCAAGAAGGTCATGGAGGCCGAGTACAGCGTGGTGTCTGACCAGCTCTGGAGAGAAGCCTTGAACTTCTCAGTGGTCAGGTCATTGGCGAGAGCTCTGATGCGAATGTTGGCATCCTTGCTGATGTCAAGAGACGTGATGCCAAGTGGAATCTCGGGCACAGCATCGTACTTCTTCTGGTAGTAGATGACCTTGTCGTTGTTTGGCTGAGGCTTGTCCCAAGGACGGACCTCCAAGGTGTTGAACTGTCCAGCATCAAAGGCATCGGCAGGATACGAAAACTTGGCGTAGGATTTGTCGGTCGCAGACAAAGAGTTGTTCTGCTTGGTGCCCTTGAGATTCGTGGTCCAGCTGGCAGGGAAGTAGTACAACATGACACTGTCCGGATCAAAGTCACTGGCTTGGGTCTCCTCAAGCGAGTAGAGAGTGAACATGTTGTTGTCAACAGTGGCTTTGTCCCAGTTGTTGGGAGGGCCACCGAGGTCCTTGTAGACCTGCTCCTTGTTCCAAGGGATCTTGGCATAAGGACTCTCATGCTCGTGGATGGCGCCGATGGCATGGCCAAACTCGTGGAGAATGACGCCCTTGATCTCATCCTCAGGGGTGTTGTCGTTGATCCAGCCGAGGTTCATGGATGGTCGGTTCTGAGAGCTGAACCAAGAGCTGTCTGTCCCGAGATAGGACCAGGAGCCTTTGCCAGGGTTGAAGGAGATGAGGATGTCGACTTCTCCCGAGTTGACAAAGGTGAACTTGATGTTGGCGTACTGGCACCACTCTGGGGCATACTTCTTGACTTTATCCTGTAATCTTGTCAGTGACTTGCCATTCAACACGTAGATTGAATACTAACCTTCTGCCAAGTAGAGCCTCCCTGGAAACCAATCTTCAACTCACGGCCCGCCAACCAGAACTTCCTAGTCACCATGGCAAGACCAAGAGGTCCGCCAGGTGCAGTCGGCGCTGGGGGCAAAGTGAGCGACCCATTGCGTGGGTTCTCCGAGACTGCGTTGGCTACGCTCTCCTTGGGGGGAATGTCATCCTCATCGTGCACACCGAGGATCTTGGTGAAGCAGACGGGTCCGTGGGAAGCCATGGTGGGAATGATGGGTTTGGGGCAAGTGATTTTAATGAGGTCTTCTGGTGGGTTTGTAGAGTCTGTCATTGTGAACTTGTTTCGTCGGGGAAGTCGATCTATTTAACTTGAGACAGCGAGTTCAAATCTCCGTCAAGATACGGGCAGTTATATCTTGGCCATCGTAATATCACGTAACAGATCAGATGTCCAAGGTCCAGAACCACAGGCCGTAAGCGTCGTGGCTGCCTGGCTGAAAGACCGGTCAAGATGCTGTCTCAGCGTATGTCAAAAATCATAGGATAGTCAGCGATCCAGAACCATCGGTCTCAGCCATTCGTGGGATCAACTGATAGTGGTGGTGACCCCTACTGGGTAGTACAACATGCAGCTGAACGCCGTGGCGCTGCCATCGACACACTTCCCCGCAGCAGATGAGACAGGTCACTCAACGAGGTAGCATGCTACTCTCGAAGAAGAAATGAGCTGAAAGGTATCCATTAATTGTCAAATAGGATGCTTGTTGAATCTCCCCGTGGGTCAATAGTGGATGATCAGAGGCTATGGCTTCAACTGTCTCAAGCGTCAGGCCTTAATTTCATCTACCGAGACTAATGACCGTCCCTCTTTTCAGCCGCTGGATGAGACTACTTTCCAAGCACCCTATAATGTCACTTTCATCCTCTAGCACACCTTCTTGACGCGGACGCCGCTTACCACCGTCAGCTCCCTTGCGTCGGGCACCACGATGGTACACAACGTAATGGCGGAGGTTTCTCAGGTATGGCAGCTTACCTGGCCTTGCATAACACATGCGGAAAGTGTTGCACGAAACGGCACCGCCTGGAATGGCGGCAGTCGACTAACCGCTATCACAAGTCACACAACTTCCTCCAGCCAAACCGGGCGTCAGCTTTATTCCCCTCCTTTCATTTTCAAGCTTATTCAATGAGGTATCAGGTGATTGTTCCTCTTCTGGAAACCCGGGACTCGTTGTTAAGACTCATTCTGTGCATCCGTGTCACATTGTGCCAGGTAAGCTTGTAACGGTTGTACATCTCCTAATCATACAGACCAAAGCCATCCTCAAGTGACCACACATTCAACTATCACAAACCTCTCAACGGCCATGCAGTACGCCTCTCAGTCAGCATCAGGACCCTCAATATCAGGGCAACATGCCATACTGGCTTATTGTGTACTGGTCAGCCCAAGGAGGGCTCATAGAATCGCAGTCCAGCATTCTCTGCTGGACTCCCCCCCACTCCCACTTTTCCTTCTCATGCTCGATCCTCGAGAGCTTCTCTAGCATTTCTCTTCTTCGCCTCATCTGTTCCCTCTCCTTATTTCCTGGAATTATCTTTAAAGGCCCTCCTTTCCGCACCGTTTCGAGTCGTGGCTCGGGAGATCGAGCAACTGCTTCAAAAATCGGCACCCAGTCTGGTTGCTGCTTCTTGCTCAGTTTGACCTGGACGTCCCGTACAGCGATCATGAGCAAGACGCGTAGTATGAAGTGGGCGTCATTCCCAGCATAGTGAAGGTTCCGATGTGGAATTTTATATTCCTCGAGAAGACACTTCAAATTGGTTCTGTGGAATAGATGCCGCACAGCTGTGGTAGTATCGATAGTAAAGACGGGGTTCAGGTTAATATCCAAGCTCTTCATGACTGAGACCTCTGTCGCAGCCCCGTGCATGACAAGGATGACATCCTGGCTTTGTGTCTGCTTCTTGAGCAATTGTTTCAGTCTTTTCAACGACGTTACCCTGCAGCTTCCAAATGCGAATCTCATCCGTCTCCCACTACCATACTTAGGGTCCTCGACGATATAATGGGCGGATTTGACAAGATGGGCCGCTAGGTTTATGCCAGGATCAGGTCGACGCTTAAGCTGCCTGTGGATCAATACAGTGTCAAGGACTGAGACGCCACAGTCAAACTGGCGGATGCCCGCCTTGTCTTGGTGCAGCCGGTCAATGTCTATGCTCAGAAAGCGTACACGCCTGAGTGTGGCATTGGCCTTTTTTGATACCAGCTTTGGAATATTCGGCCACGAAGCGCCCGATGGTTGGACTCGGTCGCCATATCCCAGGAGCCATGCTAGAGTGGCTGTTTCGTGTGTTTCCGTCCGTCTTCTCACAGGTCGATTTGTCGTCTGGAATCGAGACCAAGCTAAGGCACTTGGGTATTTGCATTGACGAGGCGCATTGGAGCGCGGCAAGCGAGGCCTGGCAAACATGATAAAGATGGGCGTCGCATCATTGTTTCGTTGTGAAGAAAGAAATTGAAGTCGTTGTGATTGGACAATCGTGTGGCATTCAATGTCTCGTTAAGCGCATAAGCATCTTGGCCTCCATTATCATCTTATCCATCACATGCATGTAGTTAAATATTAAATTCATATGCCAGGCTATCAGAAGTAAAAGTTCTCATACTCGTGCAAGAATTGCCCAAGTTCAGGAAAGTGTGCAAAATTGAGTCCTCCAGGTTCTTCCAAGGCTTCAAAGCCATCAAAGTCTCCCATCAAAGTAGATGCGTTTGGGATGGCAGTGTCGGCTGACAACATCATTTGTGCCAGCACGTCGGCCTCGTGAGGTCCCATGTCGGCTTTGCCGCAGTATGATGATCTATCGTCAGGCAACTTGGCCTGAATGTCCTTGATAGCTTCTTTTATGCTTTGCATCTTGCACCACATGTTTTGCATAATAGCAGACTGACTCGCAAGCTGCTCGACCAGCTCTAGTGCCCCGACAACATCGGAAAGGTAGGAAAACCTCCTCAAGTCCTCCGTGGAGCACATGATCAATAGCAGAGAAGATAGTGCGGTTTCTAAAAAGTGGTTAAACGTCTTTTGCTGGGCAATGTAGATGTCTGTGTCCCGGGCCAGTTGCAGCAAGACCCGGATCGAGTCTCGAGTGATTGAAGCCATGACATTCGCCTCAGTAGCGTTAATGACGTTCAGCTCTGATCTCGCCATGAATTTCCTGTGAATGATGATGCGCATTTGATTCGCTCTTAGATATAGAGCAAGGCGCATCTTGTACTCTCCGCGCTTTTCCTTGACTGGGTCAAACCTGTCGGCAATGCCGGAAAAGTAGAGACCCTGCGGTAGATTTTGTTGCCATTGCACGACTCGGAAGTTGAGAAAATCGCGCTTAGACCCTGATATGATGGTCTGCGGCGTCTCCAAGATGGATTTCTGAACCTCGGAGGCGATTTCACAGTATGCAACCATCGACTTTAGATAAGCAGAAGAGAGCGAGTTGTCCTAATGATGGATATGTGTTACTGTTCCGCTGCAAGTCCAAGTCGTGGATGAACAAAAAGGCCGACGTACCTTTAAGCTTGGGCGATATCTGACATCCGAGTCTTGGACTGCAAACGGCAGACCAGTTCCAAAGCTCCATCGTCGGTCGAGGGTGTATACCGACCAGTAGAACTCGGGACTTATCACTCCTTTGTCGTTTGGTAATACACGAGGTTGTAGCCTGTCAGGGGTGTCTTCCAATTCTTGAAGCAGTCGAAACACCATGCCGATTCCTCTCCAGGCTAGAATCTCCTGGTCCCCGAGAAAGAAGAATATGCTCTGCACTCATGTCAGCACAAACCTTGTTGATAGCTTTTCCCATGGCAAAACTAGTCTCGAGGAGACTTACACCCAGGATTATCAAGGCCAGGTCATCTTCGTTGATATTTCCGAGCTGGGACCGGGAAACAGCGCCTCCGTAGATAGACTCAACAGAGCGCTTGGATCTTTCAGCTGAAGCAGGGTCGGCCAAAATTGATACAGCAGAGAAGATTAGAGTTGAAATATCATCTATTCGCTCCTGGTACCGTCGTCTGGGAGCATTCGTATCAAGTCTTTCGGAATGCCCTTGGGTGGTTGCTTGCTTCGCGGAACGCATGGTCTCTTGTAGTTGCCGGATGTCAAGAAAAGGGTACTGAAGACCAATTTCGTCCTCATAAACTTGAATGATCTGCATCCAGTCACTCAATGGGAGTGTAGAAAGCGGGGTTCCGGTTGCGTTCATGCGTTGTCCAACGAGGAACTTGATGCGGACCATTCCGGCTGGCTCTACATCGTGGTCCTGTTCCTGCGGCACACCTTCCTCTGGACTGATAGCCGTGAGACGTTGTCGCGCAAGGGTCAAGTAATAATCAGATGCACCTGGCCTAGTAGGCGACGTAGGCGACGGTAGGCCTTGGGATATTCTGTTGACTGGCTCATCGGTTCCTTGGCTGGTGGGGCTTTGCTGGCTCTCTCTGGGCGATTTCCGCGGCCTTGTGTATTTCGCTTCGGTTCTAGGTGCAGAGATAAGCATGAGGCCAGGGCAACAGGTCGGAGCGATGACATAGGACACTCACGGGCTACGGCCATTGGAGCGGAACCGTGTCGTACGCTCATACACGCACGAGACACCACCATCTCCGCAGCTTTTGCAAGGCTTGCCGCCGCTGCATTTTGTCTTGCGACGCTTGCAATTGTCGCTTCACGCCGTCAGTCAGAGGATCAAGGCATGCATGCTAGAGTTGGAGGGATCACAGACCAGGCGACCGACGTATATGGACAACGCCTCTTTTTTGATTGAGAAGATGTTGAAGACATGGAGAGTGATTGATGCAGGAGGATGGTTCAGTTGGAGCAACCCCAGGCCTGGTGGCTGAGGTTGCAATGCGGGCTAGCTCACCCCGGCCCCTTGACGTAAGTTGCGGGGAGAGCACAAACAAGTACCGAGGATGGAGCCAATGATTCACCTCTTGATTAGCCTTATCTCAGGCTCACACATTTCGTATCGTATCGTCGCATCAATGCCGCAACAAGCCGTATCCAAGTGTCTATCTGTGCTATGACGATGAGGATCCATGGGTGAAGATGGCAGTTTACATTCAGAATTGTGGAAGAAGTCTCAGCTGTCGCTGTAGGAGAGAGCTGGCTTCAAAACAACGCAGAGTCCACGGCTTCGTACTTCAGGCACCTATTCCCTTTCTTCAAGAGGTGTCTCACCCGTGATTAATACCCAAATCATGACCTTTCGTACCACCTTCAACGCTCTAATCGACGGCGGATGCATAGCGGAATCGGAATCGGAATCGTCGGATTCGGGTCTCGGACCCATCCCCGCATTTTCATGTCCAACATCTGGGGTTGGCGTATTCGTGACGAATGAGAGACGGGCAATAGGTAACATCACAGCTCTGTAGATCAAGTTGGGGGGTATTAAAAGGGCCGTAAGCTGACCGTAAAGATGCCTGTCTCTTCTGGCAAAAGTCATCGTTGCTACAGCTATTCAACATGTCTTCCCAAATTCTCTACCTCGCTGGCGTCGTCGTCTTGTACGTGCTGATCAAGCTGCTGAACTCGACGGATATCCCCAAGATCAAGGGCATCCCGGAGATTCCTGGTGTTCCAATCTTTGGAAATCTCATTCAGCTGGGGACAGACCATGCACGAGTCGCCCAGAGATGGGCCGCCAAGTATGGCCCGGTCTTTCAAACGCGGCTCGGAACCAAGGTAAGTAGTCTTTTTAAAGCCCTTCTCCCATTCAGGGCACATCACTAACTCCAACAGCGCGTCGTCTTTGTCAATTCGTACGACTCAGTAAAGCATTTCTGGATCACTCACCAGGCCGCACTCATCTCTCGCCCAACCTTTCACACTTTTCACTCTGTCGTGTCATCATCCCAAGGCTTCACGATCGGCACTTCTCCGTGGGACGACTCTTGCAAGGCCCGTCGAAAGGCTGCCGCCACCGCACTGAACCGACCCGCAGTCCAATCTTACATGCCCATCCTTGATCTCGAGTCCACCGTCAGCATCAGGGAATTGCTTCGAGATTGCGAGAACGGCAACCGTGACTTGGATCCATCGCCATACTTTGCCCGGTTTGCCCTCAATACCTCTTTGACGCTTAATTATGGCTTCCGTATCGATGGCGATGTCAACAGCGAGCTTCTTCATGAGATCACCTATGTAGAACGCGAGATTTCCAACTTCCGATCTACAAGCAACAACTGGCAAGATTATGTTCCACTTCTACGTCTCTGGGGAGCTCAAAACTCTGCAGCTGGAGAGTTCCGCACCAGACGTGACAAGTATCTCACAGACATGCTCAACGATCTGAAGCAGAGGATAGCCAATGGCACCGACAAGCCTTGCATCACTGGCAACATTCTCAAAGACCCAGAGGCAAAGTTGAACGAAGGTAATGAGATATATCCTTAGACTTTGTGTACGTTACTGACCGAAATGTTCTAGCTGAGCTCAAATCCATCTGTTTGACCATGGTCTCTGCAGGGCTCGACACGGTTCCCGGAAATTTGATCATGGGTGTGGCCTATCTCGCAACTCCTCATGGACAAGAGATTCAAGCCAAAGCTCTTCAGGCCATTGAGGAGGTATATCCTAATGGTGAAGCTTGGGAGAAGTGTCTTGTCGAGGAGAAGGTCCCTTTCATCACGGCTCTGGTCAAGGAGACTCTGCGCTATTGGACGGTCATTCCAATTTGCTTGCCTCGAGTAAACATCAGGGATATCCCGTATAAGGACACAGTCATCCCCGCAGGAACGACTTTCTTCATGGTAAGCCATGTAACCCGTTGAATACTTGAGGCTCAGCTGACTCTTGTGCCAGAACGCCTACGCTGCCGACTACGATGAGTCACGGTTCAAGTCACCCTCCCAGTTCATCCCAGAGCGGTTCCTCGATGACAAGGAAATCGGGACTCCCCACTATGGATACGGCGCAGGGTCTCGAATGTGCGCTGGCTCACACCTGGCCAATCGCGAACTCTACACTGCTTACATTCGCATCATCACCGCCTTTGAAGTGCTTCCTCCCAAGGACGAAACCGATTTCCCCGTTATGGATGCCATAGAGTGCAGCGCCAATCCCACGTCCTTGACTACAGACCCCAAGCCGTTCAAGGTTGGGTTGAAGGTTCGGTCCGAGTCCAAGTTGAGAGAGTGGATTGCAGAAGCAGAGGATAGAACGAGGGGCTTGTAGAAGTGGGACAAAGCATGGCTCCAGAGAAACTGGAGGGGCTGCGAAGGAATGTGAATGGTGCTAAACTGTCGGCTTGAGGTTCGGGTTCTGCCATGTTTCAGGAAATTGTATGAACATTTTGTCTCGCTATTCCAGTAGACCTTTAAAAACATTTTCAACACAGCAATGAATCCAGCTTGACGATCCCATGAGACCATATTCTTTGTCACTATGCCCAATGCCCTCTGTAGAAGAGAAGTAGAAAAGGTCCTGGCCAAGGAGTCACTACATCAGTTATAATCCCTTGTTTGAGCTCGTTGTTGCACAGCTACGTTTTCAGCTTCCTCTCAACTTCCTCGAGTGGATTACCTGCAAACAGCTCGACTGCAACATCATCAAATGCCAAGTCTGGTCAGAGCTTTCTCCGATGGCCCTGTCACCACCCTGGCAAGGAGTATGGAGGCAGTCACTCTGAAATCCTGGCAACCGCTGTCTCTATCGCTACTTGTCCAGCAGATATTTTATTCCCATACATGATCCTAACATAATACTCTCAATTCCTAGGGCCCAGAAAATCGAATGCCAACGTCTCCAAGTGTTTTCGGGCCACATCATGGCCCAATGTCCGGATATACCGTCCTAATATTATCTAGAGCCCACCGAGTACAAAATCACACGTTGCAACGGCCGCATGCCCGACTTCGGAATAGCACAACAGGGATTACCGGACAATAAAACCAGTAGCTGCGAAGATCCCGCCGTGGTCTGACGCGGGAAATCCTGCTGAACCGTGCAAACAGAGTCTCGACCGTGCTGTGGGCCAGTCTTTTGATGATTCTCGGTGGCCAAGACAAAGTATCACGAGAAATAACGGACCACGACCGAGGCTTTGAACACGGAAAAAGCCGTTGCTGTGCCTTTTCTTCCCCAAGCTCAGGCCGGCAACTGTGGACATGCCCCGTTGGTTCTCCGCCTGTAAAATGACGCATGGGGACCCCCGTTCCGACCCAGCTATGCTGATCCCTCGTAAAAGTCTACATTAAGTCAGAGACAGGCTTGTCGCTCAGACACCCTGGCAGTCATCTTCTTGTCCGAGCTTGTCTATCCTTTACCAGCACCTAGGACACTACTTAAAACTCCATAGCTTATGTTGGATCGTTGTCTTGGTGTTTGGTTAACTTGCAGTATGCGTGCACAAAGAGACGAGAGAAGAGGCTAGGTTTGGAATAGGTACAAGCACAACTATCTCCGACTCCCCTGCGACGTACTAAAACCAGTATCCTTACCGGATAAAACGCGGATAGCTCTGTCTTGTCTACGCTGTTTTCAGAACGTAGCATCACTACTATTAGGATGCAGCTGCATGCACTTTGTTGTTGCTTGGCACAATAGGATTCAAGACCTGGGAACTATGTTGGTCCACGTTTACAACACATGACAGCACCACCCCCACGTTATACTCCATTCGCGGTTGGGGAGTTTTCCTTCTTGAAGCAATAGAATCGTTGCGTATCTCTTTGATAGCAAGCTATCTAGCTTTCTAGGGGTAAGTTGCAGCGTCAAATAGATGTCCGTTTACATGAAGCCTGGGATAGAAACCTCCAACAGCGGGCAAAAGCCATCGTCGTCGGTTAACACTATTAAACGCTTTCAAATCTCGCAGACTAGTACATAAGCCATGTCTATTCTAGGAAACCCCAAATCCCGTTACCGGTGCCGGGTCGTCGCCACTCTCCGTTGCTCCCCTAGTTTCCCACTCACCTGCCAAGAGCCACCATGAGCCAATTCTGCGGTCCTAGTTACATCGGGAGAGGCACAGCAGGTACGAGTGGACGAGAGAGCCTTATGCAGGGGCACCCAGTCAGCATACAACCAACATACATTGCCATACGGGGTGGGCTCGGCCGATCTAATCCATCAGATTAGATAAAAAAGTTGGCTCACTTCTAAGCCTTCGACCCTAGGCAGACCCCCACCCAGGACGAGCCGGGCCCTCGCCACAGAGGCATAGTCAGTCATCAGCCTATCAGCTCGCCCGAGGCATGCAAGGGACATTAAGGGAAGACCAACGATGTGACCTGTTGGTCCTTTGCGCAGTAGGATGTTAGCCCATAATGGTTGTTCAGACCCACGAAGCCACGACGACGATGGCCTTGGTGATGCTACGTACCTGGGCTAGGAGAGAGTCTCTGAGGCCCTATCTGTTGAGAATCAAGTATATATAGCTGATCATCTTCTTGGTTTCAAGAAATCATCCTCTCTCATCATCACAACAACACTCTCGATCTACAACACCAATTAACCTCATTTCAACTCTTCAAGATGCTTTCCCCCGCCGTAAGTTGCACATTGACATGACCAGTGCATTCCCCAGATCAATGTACTCACATCTTCACAGAAGCTCTTCATCGCCGCCATGGCTCTCGCCTCCGTTGGCGCTGCCGCCCCTGAGCCCGAGAACCTCAACCACCTCGAGGCCCGCGCCTGCCCTGGAGGAAGCTACACCAAGTGCCTCGCCAAGCAAGTCTCCCAGTGCCAGAGCGGAGATGCCGTGGGCCGCCAGCAGTGCATGGGCATCTGGCAGGCTATGTGCCAGAGGAGCTGCTAGATGCATCATGGAGGACAGGATCTAGATGGGACAATGGGTTAATATAGTGGCAATCTCAATTGGATATGGACCGGACTGATATAGTAGAAGTTTCAATTGAATATCGACCTGTTGGAATTACTATGTCCCGCTTTGGAGTGATTCCAAGAACTTGAAGTCAGACAAACCCATCTGGCATTGGCGGTGTTGAGGCTCTGTTTAAGTTTTTTCTCTTTTTGCAGCAACCCTCGGTCTTTCTACTGGAGATATGTCGTAGAAGGTGCTGTACTCTCAGCGTGGGTGGCTTTTGATTTCGCACCATTATCCAGTGTGACTTGAGTGCGGACCTGATACTGACCTGGCTGTGTATGAGATATGTCAACAATAGCTAGCAGGCTCCTGAGGTCATCTATACTATTTCCAAATTCAGATAGTCAAGAGACTTGGGCCAAGGAATAAATCAGCATTCAAGCCAGCAACAGTACCCAAGCGAAGAGGCCCATCCAGGGTCATAAGTGCACCATCTTGTTCTGGTGGATCAACTATCCAGTCAGTGTTTGCAATTCATTATACAGATAAATCCCTTCCATTATCTCCTTCTGTGAGGCCCGTTTATTCCTAGCACCTGTACAACATGCCCGCAGCCAAGTCGGTAGATCTCGTTCCATCAGAGCACAATTATTAGACGTGCGAAGGGGCATTGTATGAACGCAGGAGTGGGGAAACAACTGATTTGACAGCACTCGAGAGACCCCATAGGGGGCTGGCAAAACAAGTCCGAATGGATGAGTGAACCTGCACGAGAGTGGTCCGGCAGTTGGTGATAATGGTTCGACGTTCGACGTGCAGTGGAATACCCCAGACAGGGATGCAAGCGAACATGGTTAACACGCAGGGTAGCCACTAACAAGAAGAATGAAGACAAGTACAAGACATGTTACCGTCCTACCGGGTCAACCATCTACAGTCACGGAGTTGAAAGTCCTCGGAGAGTCCGGCTTGCAACATGACCATGCCTCTCAATTTCTGCCGTATCTAACCGCCCAAAGCCCCGATACCGCAACACGACCCCTTAACGAGGACCCATAAAACGGGCCCGAGGAGAGGGAATTATCAGATGGTCCCTCCTGTTTATCAATCAGCTGCGGCAAAAATATGCAACGCGCCCTCCTTCGGATCCGGCTTCATAACCACCAACGCCTCTTACCCAAGTTAACTAGAAGAACCATGACGCAGATGACTGCAGTATCTCACGCTCGCGTGCCCAACACGTGCGAGTGGGTTGCTCACACCAAGAGGGGTGATTATCTCGTCCAGGTCGCTTGGCCTCTTTGTTGGGGTGAGGATCGGGTCGCGCCGGAAAATGAGGTTGTCAACACTCTGTGAGTGACGTCTCACCAGCGAGCCTCAGCCATAATATCTGACCATCTGCAGCTATCTCGTAGACGGCAACGCCTACTTCTTCACAGCAGTCGACGTCACCCGCCGCCTGGAATTCACAAACAGCACACGCACCGTAGTTGTAGGCGTCGGCTACCCCCCCGGCAAATACGTCTACGACTTCCGTCGGGGACCTGACCTCACTCCGCCCAGCTCAGACGGCACATATGACCTACCTCTTGACTCGAATGGGAACCCTCGTACCGACATCAACTTTGGCGAGGCACATGACTTCCTCGACTTTATCCAGCACGAGGTCATGACCCACGTCCACGACAAGCTCTTCCCCAAGGCGTCGCTGCACACGGGCAAGAAGGCCCTGTTTGGACATTCATACGGCGGCATCTTTACGCTCAACACCATGTTTACCAGGCCTGACCTATTCCACACGTACATTGCCGCGAGTCCCATCATCTGGTGGAACAACCACTTCCTCGTCAAGGAGCAAGAAGCAGCATTTATCGCCCGCGATAAGCCCGTCGAGCCGCCATTGTCGCTGATTGTCACCTGGGGCACGGGCAAGCAGGATCTTGTCAAGAAGCCTGGCGAGTCGGAACAGGATTTCAAGAAGAGGCAGGACTGCTCCGAGGATGAGCAGATGAGGGACTGTGCGAAGGAGTTGGCGGAGCGTCTGGAGAAGTCACCGAGCGTGTCGAGTATCTGGACGCGCGAGTTTGAGGGAGAGGATCACGGAAGTGTAGCCGTGACAGGTCTTCAGCATGGTATCATGCAGTTTATCCTGGGGGAGGCCTGATGTGATGGGGATGAAAATAGAATGTAAGCTAGGAAGACTATATGCTGTTAGATATGCGAATGTGTTGAGTTTACAAGATATCAGTGTCAGATTTCTTGCTGATTAATGACTAGATGAGATGGTCGTGAGAATTTCAATCAAATCAACAAGTGAATCACTTGCTCATGTTGCGATGATCAAGAACTGGTCAACTGAGTGGAGATGGCGCAATTTGACCGGCGAAAGACGCAACGGGCAACTCAACACAGCGATAGAAGGGTTGCGAGAAATGGCGACTATTTCATAGCAGCTTGGCCGTAATAAAGACACAAGTAGTAAGTAATAACTACACACGTGAAACTGGTAAGCTGATCGGAACATGCGAGGTTCACTGTGTTTGTAAAGTGCATTCAGGGTAGGTAGGTAATGAACGAAGCCATCCATTCAAGGGCACGCCAGAGTAGCTCAAGACAAGGCAGTCAAGTGACCTCCTACTCTTTTGGGTAATACAGAGTTCATATCAAACAATAGCCATAATTCTAAGAGATGTATACCCTGTTCAAGTCTAATCTTATCGCAGCCAAGGTCAACACAGCCCCCCATCACAAAAGCCAAGGCACCTAAGCAAGCCCCCCCCCTCCACGGCACACGGCCCTCCCCTTGATGGAGACCACCACACCACACCCTCGAACGGTTCGCCAAAAATCCGCAGCCGATCCCCGGATAACGTAGCCGTCCTAGCATCAAGGGTGCCCGTTAGCCCTATGCACACTAAAATACCCGACCTAAAAGGCCTGGCAACGACTTCTCTTGGCATGGTTG